>JAUNZM010002958.1:0-32919 GCA_033459285.1 Clamator glandarius
TCTAATAGCCAGCAGACGCTTATAGAGCCCCCCCGGACCCTTCTAATAGCCCCCAGACCCTTCTAGAGCCCCCCAGGACCCTTCTAAATGTCCTCAGACCCCTTCTAGAGCCTCCCAGGACCATTCTAAAAGCCAACAGACACTTCCAGAGTCCCCCAGGACCCTTCAAAAAGCCACCAGACCCTTCTAGTGGACCCGAGGTCCCTTCTGAAACCCCCAGACCCTTCTAGAGGCACCCAGGACCCTTCTAAATGCCCCAGACCCTTCTAGAGCCACCGAGGACCCTTCTAAAGGCCCCCAGACCCTTCTAGACCCTCCCCGGATCATTCTAAAAGCCCCCAGACCCTTCTAGAGCCCCCCAGGACATTCTAAATAACTCCAGACCCTTCTAGAGCCCCACAGGTCCCTTCTAAAAGTCTCCAGACCCTTCTAGAGGCCCCCAGGACCCCTTATAAAAGCACCCAGACCCTTCTAGAGCCCCCCAGGACCCGTCTAAAAGCCCCCAGACCCCTTTAGACCCTCCCCGGATCCTTCTAAAAGTCCCCAGGCCCTTCTAAAACCTCCCAGGACCTTTCTAAAGGCACCCAGACCCTTCTAGACCCTCCCCGGATCATTCTAAAAGCCCCCAGATCCTTCTAGATCCTCCCAGGAGCCTTCTAAAAGATCCCAGACCCTTCTAGAGCCCCCCAGGACCAGTCTAAAAGCCCCCAGACCCTTCTAGATCATCCCAGGACCCTTCTAAAAGCCGCCAGACCCTTCTAGAGCATCCCACGACCCTTCTAGAGCCCCCCAGGACCCTTCTAAAATCCCCCAGACCCTTCTAGAGACACCCAGTACCATTCTAAAAGACCCCAGACCATTCTAGAGCCACCCGGGACCCTTCTAAAATCTCCCAGTCCCTTCTAGAGCCTCCCAGGACCATTCTAAAAGCCCCTAGACCCTTCTAGAGCCCCCCAGGACCCCTCTAAAAGCCTCCAGACCCTTCTAGAGCCCCCCAGGACCCTCTTAAGGCACCCCGTCCCTTCTAGAGCCCCCCAGGATCCTTCTAAAAGCCCCCAGACCCTTCTAGATCCTCCCCGGATCATTCTAAAAGCCCCCAGACCCTTCTACAGCCACCCAGGACCCTTCTAAAAGCCCCGAGACCATTCTAGAGCCCCACAGGTCCCTTCTAAAAGTCTCCAGACCCTTCTAGAGGCCCCCAGGACCCTTATAAAAGCACCCAGATTTTTCTAGAGCCTCCCAGGACCCTTCTAAAAGCACCCAGACCCTTCTAGAGCTGCCCAGGACCCTTCTAAAAGCCCCCAGACCCTTCCAGATCTTCCCCGGATCCTTCTAAAAGACCCTAGACCCATCTAAAACCTCCCAGAACCGTTCTAAAAGCCCCCAGACCTTTCTAGAGCCGCCCAGTACCCTTCTAAAATTCACGAGACCCTTCTAGAGCCCCCCAGGACCCTTCTAAAAGCCCCCAGACCCTTCCAGATCATCCACGGATCCTTCTAAAAGATCCCAGACCCTTCTAAAACCTCCCAGGACAGTTCTAAAAGCCCCCAGACCCTTCTAGAGCCACCCAGGACCCTTCTAAAAGCGCCGAGACCCTTCTAGAGCATCCCAGGACCCTTCTAAAAGCCCCCAGACCCTTCTAGAGCCCCCAGGACCCTACTCAAAGCCCCCAGACCCTTCTTGAGGCACCCAGGACCCTTCCAAAAGCACCCAGAGCCTTCTAGATCCACCCAAGGACCCTTTTCAAAGACCCCAGACCATTCTAGAGCCCCCCAGGACCCGTTCTAAATACCCCCAGGCCCTTCAAGAGCCCCCCCGGACCCTTTTAAAAGCACCCAGACCTTTCTAGAGGCCCCCAGGGCCACTCTTAAGGACCCCCGACTCTTCTACAGCCTCCCAGGACCCTTCTAATAGCCCCCAGTCCCTTCTAGAGGCCCCCAGGACCCTTCTAATAGACCCCAGACCCTTCCAGAGGCCCCCAGGACCCTTCTGAAAGCACCCAGACCCTTCTAGGAGCACCCAGGACCATTCTAAAATCCCCCAGACCCTTCTAGAGCCCCCTAGAACCCTTCTAAAAGCACCCAGACCCTTCTAGAGCCTCCCAGTACCATTCTAAACGCCCCCAGACCCTTATAGAGGATCCCAGGACCTTTCTAAAAGCACCCAGATCATTCTAGAGCCGCCCAGGACACTTCTTAATGCCCCCAGACCCTTCTAGACCCTCCCCGGATCCTTCTAAAAGAACCCAGACCCTTCTATAGCCCCCCAGGACCCTTCTAAAAGCCTCCAGACCCTTCTAGAGGACCCAGGACCCTTCTAAAAGCCCCCAGACCCCTTTAGACCCTCCCCGGATCCTTCTAAAAGACCCCAGACCCTTCTAAAACCTCCCAGGACCCCTCTAAAGGCACCCAGACCCTTCTAGACCCTCCCCGGATCATTCTAAAAGCCCCCAGACCCTTCTAGACACCCCAGGACCATTCTAAAATCCCCCAGACCATTCTAGAGCCCCCCAGGACCCTTCTAAAAGCACCCAGACCTTTCTATAGGCACCCAGGGCCCCTCTTAAGGCACCCAGACCCTTCTAGAGCCACCCAGGACCCTTCTAAAAGCCCCCAGACCCTTCTAGAGAACCCCAGGACCCTATAAAAGCCACCAGACCCTTCTAGAGTCACCCAAGACCCTTCTAAAAGCACCCAGACCCTTCTAGAGGTCCCCAGGGCCCTTCTAAAAGCCCCCAGACCCTTCTAGAGTCCCAAAGGACCCTTCTAAAAGTCCTCAGACCCTTCTAGAGCCCCCCATTACCCTTCTAAAAGCCCCCAGACCCTTCTAGAGGTCCCCAGGACCCTTCTAAAAGCCCCCAGACCCTTCTAGAGCCCCCAGGACCCTTCTAAAGCCCACAGACCATTCTAGAGCCCCCCGGACCCATCTAATAGCCCCCAGACCCTTCTATAGCCCCCGCGGACCATTCTAATAGCCCCCAGACTCTTCTAGAGGCCCCCAGTACCCTTCTGAAAGACCTCAGACCCTTCTAGAGGAACCCAGGACCCTTCTAAAAGCAACCAGACCCTTCTAGAGGCCCCCAGGACCATTCTAAAAGCCCCCAGACCCTTCTAGAGCCTTCCAGGACCATTTTAAATACCCCCAGACCCTTCTAGAGGCCCCCAGGACCCTTCTAAAAGCCACCAGACCCTTCTAGAGCCCCCCAGGACCCTTCTAAAAGCCTCTATGCTCTTCTAGATGCGCCCAGGTACCTTGTAAAAGCCACCAGACCCTTCTAGAGACCCCCAGGACCCTTCTGAAAGACCCCAGAACATTCTAGAGCGCCCCAGGAGCATTCTAAAAGCCCCCAGACCCTTCAACAGCCTCCCAGGACCCTTCTAAAAGACCCCAGACCCTTCCACAGCCCCCCAGGGCCCATCTTATCGCCTTCAGACCCTTATAGAGCCCCCCCGGACCCTTCTAATAGTCCCCAGAGCCTTCTAGAGGCCCCCAGGACCCTTCTGAAAGCACCCAGACCCTTCTAGACGAACCCAGGACCCTTCTAAAAGCCCCCAGACCACTCTAGACCCTCCCCGGATCATTCTAAAAGCCCCCAGACCCTTCTAGAGCCTCCCAGGACCCTTCTAAAATCCACCAAACCCTTCTAGAGGCCCCCAGGACCCTTATAAAAGCACCCAGACCCTTCTAGAGCCCACCAGGACCCTTCTAAAAGCCCCCAGACCCTTCTAGATCCTCCCCGGATCCTTCCAAAAGAACCCAGACCCTTCTAAAACATCACAGGACCCTTCTAAAAGCCCCGAAACCCTTCTAGAGCCCCCCAGGACCCTTCTAAAATCCCCCAGACCATTCTAGAGCCACCCATGGACACTTTTCAAAGACCCCAGATCCTTCTAGAGCCCCCCAGGACCCTTCTAAAAGCCCCCAGACCCTTCTAGAGGCACCCAGGGCCCCTCTTAAGGACCCCCGTCCCTTCTAGATCACACTAGGACCCCTCTTAAGGATCCCTGTCCCTTCTAGATCACCCCAGGACCCTTCTAAAAGCCCCCAGACCCTTCTAGAGCCCCCCAGGACCCTTCTAAAAGCCCCCAGACCCTTCTAGAATACCCCAGGACCCTTCTAAAAGCCCCTAGAACCTTCAATTCCCCTTCTAAAAGTCCCCAGACACATCTAGATCCCACCCGGACCCTTCTAAAAGCGTCCAGACCCTTAAAGAGGCTCCCAGGACGCTTCTAAATGCACCCAGACCCTTCTAGAGCCCACAAGGTCCCTTTTAAAAGCACCCAGACCCTTCTAGACCCTCCCCGGAACCTTCTAAAAGCCCCCAGACCATTCTAGATCCCCCCATAACCCTTCTAAAAGCCCCGAGACCTTTCTAGAGCCCCGCAGGAGCATTCTAATAGCCCCCAGACCATTCTAGAGGCCCCCAGGACCCTTCTGAAAGCCTAGAAGGGTCTGGGGGATTTTAGAAGTGTCCTGCGGGTCTCTAGAAGGGACTGGGGGCTTTTAGAAGTGTCCTGGGTGGCTCTAGAAGGGTCTGGGGACCATTAGAGGGGCTCTGGGGGCCTCTAGAAGAGTCTGGGGGATTTTAGAAGGGTCCTGGGGTGCTCTAGATAGGTCTGGGGTCTTTTAGAAGGGTCCTGGGAGGCTCTAGAACGGTCTGGGGGCTTTTAGAAGGGTCCTGCGGGTCTCTAGAAGGGTCTGGGTGCTTTTAGAAGGGTCCTGGGGGCATCTAGAAGGCTCTGGGGGCTTTTGGAAAGGTCCTGGGGAGATCTAGAAAGGTCTGGGTGCTTTTAGAAGAGTCTTGGGGGGGTTTTGAACTGTCTGGGGGCTTTTAGAAGGGTCCTGGGGGGATCTAGAAGGGTCTGGGGGCTTTTAGAAGGGTCCTGGGGTGCTGTAGAAGGGTCTGGGTGCTTTTAGAAGGGTCCTGGGTTGCTCTAGAAGGGTCTAGGTGCTTTTAGAAAGGTCCTGCGGAGCTCTAGAAAGGTCTGGGGGCTTTTAGAAGGGTCCTGGGGGGGTCTAGAAGGGTCTGGGGGCTTTTAGAATGGTCCTGGGGAGCTCTAGAAGGGTCTGGGGGCTTTTAGAAGGGTCCTGGGCGGGTTTTGAAGTGTCTGTTGGCTTTTAGAAGGGTCCTGGGGGGCTCTAGAAGGGTCTGGGGGTTTTCAGAAGGGTCCTGGGGGCCTCTAGAATGGTCTGGAGGCTTTTAGAAGGGTCCTGGGAGGCTCTAGAGGGGTCTGGGGGAGTTTAGAAGGGTCCTGAGGGTCTCTAGAAGGGTCTGGGTGCTTTGAGATGGGTCCTGGGTGACTCTAGAAGGGTCTGGGTGCTTTTAGAAGGGTCCTGGGGGGCTCTAGAAGGGTGTGAGTGATTTTAGAAGGGTCCTGGGGGCATCTAGAAGGCTCTGGGGGCTTTCAGAAGGGTCCTGGGTGCCTCTAGAAGTGTCTGAGGGATTTTAGAATGGTCCTGGAAGGCTATAGAAGGGTCTGGGGACATTTAGAAGGGTCCTGGGGGGCTCTAGAAGGGTGTGAGGGCTTTTAGAAGGGACCTGGGGGCATCTAGAAGGCTCTGGAGGCTTTCAGAAGGGTCCTGGGGGCCTCTAGAAGTGTCTGAGGGATTTTAGAATGGTCCTGGAAGGCTATAGAAGGGTCTGGGGACATTTAGAATGGTCCTGGGGGGCTCTAGAAGGGTGTGAGGGATTTTAGAAGGGTCCTGGGAGGCTGTAGAAGGGTCTGGGTGCTTTTAGATGGATCCGGGGAGGGACTAGAAGGGTCTGGGGGCTTTTAGAAGGGTCCTGGGGGGCTCTAGAAGGGTCTAGGGGCTTTTAGAAAGGTCCTCGGGAGCTCTAGAAGGGTCTGGAGGCTTTTAGAATGGTCCTGGGTGGGTTTTGAAGTGTCTGGGTGCTTTTAGAAGGGTCCTGGGGGGCTCTAGAAGGGTTTAGGGGCTTTTAGAATGGTCCTGGGGAGCTCTAGAAGGGTCTGGGTGCTTTTAGAAGGGTCCCCGGGGGGCTCTAGAAGGGTCTGGGGGCATATGGAAGGGTCCTGGGGGGCTGTAGAAGGGTCTGGGGGCTTTCAGAAGTGCCCTGCGGTCGTCTATTAGGGTCTGGAAGCTTTTTGAAGGGTCCTGTGGGGCTCTAGAAGGGTCTGCGGGCTTTTAGAAGGGTCCTGGGGGGCTCTAGAAGGGTCTGGGGGCTTTCAGAAGGGTCCTGGGCGGTTCTAGAAGGGTCTGGGGGCTTTTGGAAGGGTCCTAGGGGCATCTGGAAGGGTCTAGGTTATTTTAGAAGGGTCCTGGAGAGCTATAGAATGGTCTGGGCGCTTTTAGAAGGCTCCGTGGATGCTCTAGATGGGTTTGGGGTCTTTTAGAAGGGTCCTGGGGGGCTCTAGAAGGGTGTGGGGGCTTTTAGAAGGATCCGGGGAGGGTCTAGAAGGCTCTGGGGGCATTTAGAAGTGTCCTTGTGGGCTCTAGAAGGGTCTGGGGACCATTAGAGGGGCCCTGGGTGCCTCTAGAAGAGTCTGGGCGATTTTAGAATGGTCCTGGGGAGCTCTAGAAGGGTCTGTGGGCTTTTAGAAGGGTCCTGGGAGGGTCTAGAAAGGTCTGGGGGCTTTTAGAAGGGTCTTGGGGGTCTCTAGAAGCGTCTGGGTTCATTTAGAAGGGTCCTGGGAGGCTATAGAAGGGTCTGGGGTCTTTTAGAAGGGTCCTGCGGGTCTCTAGAAGGGTCTGGGGGCTTTTAGAAGGGTCCTGGGTGGATCTAGAAGGGTCTGGGGACCATTAGAGGGCCCCTGGGGGCCTCTAGAAATGTCTGGGAGATTTTAGAAGGGTCCTGGGGAGCTCTAGAAGGGTCTGAGGCCTTTTTGAAGGCTCCAGGGAGGCTCTAGAAGGGTCTGGGGGCTTTGAGAAGGGTCCTGCGTGTTTCTAGAAAGGTCTGGGGGCTTTTAGAAGGGTCCTGGGGAACTCTAGAATGGTCTGGGGTCTTTTAGAATAGTCCTAAGGGATCTAAAATGGTCTGGGTTCTTTTAGAAGTGTCCTGGGGGGCTCTAGAAGGGTCTGGGGGCTTTCTGAAGTGTCCTGCGGGCCTCTAGAAGGGTCTGGAATCATTTAGAAGGGTCCTGGGGGCTCTAGAAGGCTCAGGGGGCTTTTAGAATGGTCCTGGGAGGCTCTAGAATGGTCTGGGGGCTTTTGGAAGGGTCCTAAGGGCCTCTAGAAGGGTCAAAAGGATTTTAGAAGGGTCCTGGAGAGCTCTAGAATGGTCTGGGGGCTTTTAGAAGGGTCCTGGGCGGCTCTAGATAGGTCTGAGGGATTTTAGAAAGGGTCCTGGGAGGCTGTAGAAGGGTCTGGGTGCTTTTAGATGGATCCGGGGAGGGTCTAGAATGGTCTGGGGTCTTTTAGAAGGGTCCTGAGGGTCTCTAGAAGGGTCTGGGGGCTTTTAGAAGGGTCCGTAGAGGCTCTAGACAGGTTTGAATGCTTTTAGAAGGGTCCTGGTGGGCTCTAGAAGTGTCTGGGGGATATTAGAAGGGTCCTGGGGGGCTCTAGAAGGGTCTGGAGACTTTTAGAAGGGTCCTGGGGATCTCTAGAAGGGTCTGGGGCCATTTAGAAGGAACCTGGGAGGCTGTAGAAGGGTCTGAGGGCTTTCAGAATTGTCCTGCGGGCCTCTAGAAGGGTCTGGAGGCTATTTGAAGGGTCCTGTGGGGCTCTAGAAGGGTCTGCGGGCTTTTAGAAGGGTCCTGGGGGGCTCTAGAAGGGTCTGGGGGCTTTCAGAAGGGTATTGGGGGGCTCTAGAAGGGTCTGGGTGCTTTTGGAAGGGTCCTAGGGGCATCTGGAAGGGTCTAGGGGATTTTAGAAGGGTCCTGGAGAGATATAGAATGGTCTGGGGGCTTTTAGAAGGCTCCGTGGATGATCTAGAAGGGTCTGGGGTCTTTTAGAAGGGTCCGGGGGGGCTCTAGAAGGGTGTGGGGGCTTTTAGAAGGATCCGGGGAGGGTCTAGAAGGCTCTGGGGGCATTTAGAAGTGTCCTTGGGGGCTCTAGAAGGGTCTGGGGACCATTAGAGGGGCCCTGGGTGCCTCTAGAAGAGTCTGGGCGATTTTAGAATGGTCCTGGGGAGCTCTAGAAGGGTCTGTGGGCTTTTAGAAGGGTCCTGGGAGGCTCTAGAAGGGTCTGGGGGCTTTTAGAAGGGTCCTGCTGGTCTCTAGAAGGGTCTGGGGGCTTTTAGAAGGGTCCTGGGAGGCTATAGAAGGGTCTGGGGGCTTTTAGAAGGGTCCTGCTGGTCTCTAGAAGGGTCTGGGGGCTTTTAGAAGGGTCCTGCTGGTCTCTAGAAGGGTCTGGGGTCTTTTAGAAGAGTCCTGGGAGGCTATAGAAGGGTCTGGGGGCTTTTAGAAGGGTCCTGCGGGTCTCTAGAAGAGTCTGGGGGCTTTTAGAAGGGTCCTGGGTGGATCTAGAAGGGTCTGGGGACCATTAGAGGGCCCCTGGGGGCCTCTAGAATCGTCTGGGAGATTTTAGAAGGGTCCTGGGGAGCTCTAGAAGGGTCTGAGGCCTTTTTGAAGGTTCCAGGGAGGCTCTAGAAGGGTCTGGGGGCTTTGAGAAGGGTCCTGCGTGTTTCTAGAAAGGTCTGGGGGCTTTTAGAAGGGTCCTGGGGAGCTCTAGAATGGTCTGGGGGCTTTTAGAAGAGTCCTGGGGGATCTAGAATGGTCTGGGTTCATTTAGAAGTGTCCTGGGGGGCTCTAGAAGGGTCTGGGGGCTTTCTGAAGTGTTCTGCGGGCCTCTAGAAGAGTTTGGAAGCATTTAGAAGGGTCCTGGGGGCTCTAGAAGGGTCAGGGGGCTTTTAGAAGGGTCTTGGAGAGCTCTATAATGGTCTGGGTGCTTTTAGAAGGGTCCGTGGAGGCTCTAGAAGGGTCTGGGGGCTTTTAGAAGGGTCCTGGGGGGCTCTAGATAGGTCTGAGGGATTTTAGAAAGGGTCCTGGGAGGCTGTAGAATGGTCTGGGGGCTTTTGAAAGGGTCCTAGGTGCCTCTAGAAGGGTCTGGGGGCTTTCTGAAGTGTCCTGCGGGCCTCTAGAAGGGTCTGGAAGCATTTAGAAGGGTCCTAGGGGCTCTAGAAGGGTCAGGGGGCTTTTAGAAGGGTCCGTAGAGGCTCTAGACTGGTTTGGATGCTTTTAGAAGGGTCCTGGTGGGCTCTAGAAGTGTCTGGGGGCTATTAGAAGGGTCCTGGGGGGCTCTAGAAGGGTCTGGAGACTTTTAGAAGGGTCCTGGGGAGCTCTAGAAGGGTCTGGGGCCATTTAGAAGGATCCTGGGAGGCTGTAGAAGATTCTGGGGGCTTTCAGAATTGTCCTGCGGGCATCTAGAAGGGTCTGGAGGCTATTAGAAGGGTCCTGTGGGGCTCTAGAAGGGCCTGCGGGCTTTTAGAAGGGTCCTGGGGGGCTCTAGAATGGTCTGGGGGCTTTTGAAAGGGTCCTAGGTGCCTCTAGAAGGGTCTGGGGCATTTTAGAAGGGTCCTGGAGAGGTCTAGAATGGTCTGGGTGCTTTTAGAAGGGTCCGTGGAGGCTCCAGAAGGGTCTGGGGGCTTTTAGAAGGGTCCTGGGGGGCTCTAGATAGGTCTGAGGGCATTTAGAAGGATCCGGGGAGGGTCTAGAAGGCTCTGGGGGCATTTAGAAGGGTCCTTGGGGACTCTAGAAGGGTCTGGGGGCTTTTAGAAGGGTCCTGCGGGTATCTAGAAGGTTCTGGGTGCTTTTAGAAGGGTCCTGGGTGGCTCTAGAAGGGTCTGGGGACCATTAGAGGGGCCCTGGCGGCCTCTAGAAGGGTCTGGGGGCTTTTAGAAGGGTCCTGGGGAGCACTAGAAGGGTCTGTGGGCTTTTAGAAGGATCCTGGGAGGCTCTAGAAGGGTCTGGGGTCTTTTAGAAGGGTCCTGAGGGTCTCTAGAAGGGTCTGGGTGCTTTTAGAAGGGTCCTGGGGGTCTCTAGAATGGTCTGGGTGCTTTTAGAAGGGTCCTGGGGGGCTCTAGAAGGGTGTGGGGGCTTTTAGAAGGATCTGGGGAGGGTCTAGAAGGCTCTGGGGGCATTTAGAAGGGTCCTGGGGGGCTCTAGATAGGTCTGGGGGCTTTTAGAAGGGTCCTGGGGAGCACTAGAAGGGTCTGTGGGCTTTTAGAAGGATCCTGGGAGGCTCTAGAAGGGTCTGGGGTCTTTTAGAAGGGTCCTGAGGGTCTCTAGAAGGGTCTGGGGTCTTTTAGAAGGGTCCTGAGGGTCTCTAGAAAGGTCTGGGGGCTTTTTAAAGGGTCCTAGGTGCCTCTAGAAGGGTCTGGGGCATTTTAGAAGGGTCCTGGAGAGGTCTAGAATGGTCTGGGTGCTTTTAGAATGGTCCGTGGAGGCTCCAGAAGGGTCTGGGGGCTTTTAGAAGGGTCCTGGGGGGCTCTAGATAGGTCTGAGGGCATTTAGAAGGATCCGGGGAGGGTCTAGAAGGCTCTGGGGGCATTTAGAAGGGTCCTTGGGGACTCTAGAAGGGTCTGGGGGCTTTTAGAAGGGTCCTGCGGGTATCTAGAAGGTTCTGGGTGCTTTTAGAAGGGTCCTGGGTGGCTCTAGAAGGGTCTGGGGACCATTAGAGGGGCCCTTGGGGCCTCTAGAATGGTCTGGGGGCTTTTAGAAGGGTCCTGGGGAGCTCTAGAAGGGTCTGGGGGCTTTTAGAAGGGTCCTGGGGGGCCCTAGAAGGGTCTGGGGGTATTTGGAAGGGTCCTGCGGGTCTCTAGAAGGGTCTGGGTGCTTTCAATAGGGTCCTGGGGCCATCTAGAAGGGTCTGGGGGCTTTTATAAGGGTCCTTGTGGGCTCTAGAAGGGTGTGAGGGCTTTTAGAAGGGTCCTGGGAACATCTAGAAGGCTCTGGGTGCTTTCAGAAGGGTCCTGGGGGCCTCTAGAAGTGTCTGAGTGATTTTAGAATGGTCCTGGGAGGCTATAGACGGGTCTGGGGACGTTTAGAAGGATCCGGGGAGGGCCTAGAAGGGTCTAGGGTCTTTTAGAAGGGTCCTGGGGGCCTCTAGAAGGGTCTGCGTGCTTTTAGAAGGGTCCTGGGGGGGTCTAGATGTGTCTGGGGTCTTTTAGAAGGGTCCTGGGGAGCTCTAGAATGGTCTGGAGACTTTTAGAAGGGTCCTGGGGGGCTCTAGAAGTGTCTGGGGGCTTTTAGAAGGGTCCTGGAAGGCTCTAGAGGGGTCTGATTGGCTTTCAGAAGAGTCCTGGGGGCCTCTAGAAGGGTCTGGAGGCTTTTAGAAGGGTCCTGGGGTGCTCTAGAAGGGTCAGGGGGCTGTTAGAATGGTCCTGGGGGGCTCTAGAAGGGTCTGGGTGCTTTTAGAAGGGTCCTGGGAGGCTCCAGATGGGTCTGGGTGCTTTTAGAACGATCCCGTTAGGGTCTAGAAGGGTCTGGGGGCTTTTAGAAGGGTCCTGGGCGGTTCTAGAAGGGTCTGGGGGCTTTTAGAAGGGCCCTGGTGGCGTCTAGAAGGGTCTGGGGTCTTTTAGAAGGATTCGAGGAGGCTCTAGAAGTGCCTGGCGGCTTTTAGAAGGGTCCTGGGGGCCTCTAGAAGGGTCTGGAAGCTTTTAGAAGGGTCCTGGTGTCCTCTAGAAGGGTGTGGGGGCTTTTAGAAGGGTCCTGGTGGCATCTAGAAGGATCTGGGGGTTTTAGAAGGGTCCTAGGGACCTCTAGAAGTGTCTGAGGGATTTTAGAAGGGTCCTGGGAGGCTCTAGAAGGGTCTGGGTGCATTTAGAAGGGTCCTGGGAGGCTATAGAAGGGTCTGGGGGCTTTTAGAAGGGTCCTGGGTGCCTCTAGAATGGTCTGAGGGATTTTAGAAAGGGTCCTGGGAGGCTGTAGAAGGGTCTGGGTGCTTTTAGATGGATCCGGGGAGGGTCTAGAAAGGTCTGGGGGCTTTTAGAAGGGTCCTGGGGGGCTCTAGAAGGGTCTGAGGGATTTTATAAGGGTCCTGGGAGGCTGTAGAAGGGTCTGGGTGCTTTTAGATGGATCCGGGGAGGATCTAGAAGGGTCTGGGGGCTTTTAGAAGGGTCTTGGGGGGCTCTAGAAGGGTCTGGGGGCTTTCAGAAGGGTCCTGGGGAGCTCTAGAAGGGTCTGGAAGCTTTAAGAAGGGTCCTGGGGCACTCTAGAAGGGTCTGGGGGCTTTTAGAAGTGTCCTGGGGGGGTCTAGAAGGGTCTGGGGGCTTTTAGAAGGGTCCTGGGGGGCTCTAGAAGGGTCTGGGGGTATTTGGAAGGGTCCTGCGGGTCTCTAGAAGGGTCTGGGTGCTTTCAATAGGGTCCTGGGGCCATCTAGAAGGGTCTGGGGGCTTTTAGAAGGGTCCTTGTGGGCTCTAGAAGGGTGTGAGGGCTTTTAGAAGGGTCCTGGGAACATCTAGAAGGCTCTGGGGGCTTTCAGAAGGGTCCTGGGGGCCTCTAGAAGTGTCTGAGTGATTTTAGAATGGTCCTGGGAGGCTATAGACGGGTCTGGGGACGTTTAGAAGGATCCGGGGAGGGCCTAGAAGGGTCTAGGGTCTTTTAGAAGGGTCCTGGGGGCCTCTAGAAGGGTCTGGGTGCTTTTAGAAGGGTCCTGGGGGGGTCTAGAAGTGTCTGGGGTCTTTTAGAAGGGTCCTGGGGAGCTCTAGAATGTTCTGGAGACTTTTAGAAGGGTCCTGGGGGGCTCTAGAAGTGTCTGGGGGCTTTTAGAAGGGTCCTGGAAGGCTCTAGAGGGGTCTGATTGGCTTTCAGAAGAGTCCTGGGGGCCTCTAGAAGGGTCTGGAGGCTTTTAGAAGGGTCCTGGGGTGCTCTAGAAGGGTCAGGGGGCTGTTAGAATGGTCCTGGGGGGCTCTAGAAGGGTCTGGGTGCTTTTAGAAGGGTCCTGGGAGGCTCCAGATGGGTCTGGGTGCTTTTAGAACGATCCCGTTAGGGTCTAGAAGGGTCTGGGGGCTTTTAGAAGGGTCCTGGGGGGCTCTAGAAAGGTCTGGAGGCTTTTAGAAGGGCCCTGGTGGCGTCTAGAAGGGTCTGGGGTCTTTTAGAAGGATCCGAGGAGGCTCTAGAAGTGCCTGGCGGCTTTTAGAAGGGTCCTGGGGGCCTCTAGAAGGGTCTGGAAGCTTTTAGAAGGGTCCTGGTTTCCTCTAGAAGGGTGTGGGGGCTTTTAGAAGGGTCCTGGTGGCATCTAGAAGGATCTGGGGGTTTTAGAAGGGTCCTAGGGACCTCTAGAAGTGTCTGAGGGATTTTAGAAGGGTCCTGGGAGGCCTCTAGAAGGGTCTGGGTGCATTTTAGAAGGGTCCTGGGTGCCTCTAGAATGGTCTGAGGGATTTTAGAAAGGGTCCTGGTAGGCTGTAGAAGGGTCTGGGTGCTTTTAGATGGATCCGGGGAGGGTCTAGAAAGGTCTGGGGGCTTTTAGAAGGGTCCTGGGGGGCTCTAGAAGGGTCTGAGGGATTTTATAAGGGTCCTGGGAGGCTGTAGAAGGGTCTGGGTGCTTTTAGATGGATCCGGGGAGGATCTAGAAGGGTCTGGGGGCTTTTAGAAGCGTCCTGGGGGGATCTAGAAGGGTCTGGGGGTTTTTAGAAGGGTCCTGGGGGCTCTAGAAGGGTCTGGAGGCTTTTAGAAAGGTCCTGGGGAGCTGTAGAAGGGTCTGGGGTCTTTTAGAAGGGTCCTGGGGGGCTCTAGAAGTGTCTGGGGGCTTTTAGAAGGGTCCTGCGGGGCTCTAGAAGGGTCTGGGGGCTTTTAGAAGGGTCCTGCGGGCACTCTAGAATGGTCTGGTGGCATTTAGAATGGTCCTGGGGGGCTCTAGAAGGGTATGGGTGTTTTAGAAAGATCCTTGGGGCCTCTAGAAGGGTCTGTGGGCTTTAAGAAGGGTCCTGGGTGCCTCTAGAATGGTCTGGGGGCTTTTAGAAATGTCCTGGGAGGCCCCAGATGGGTCTGGGTGCTTTTAGAACGATCCGGGGAGGGTCTAGAATGGTCTGGGGTCTTTTAGAAGGGTCCTGGGGAGCTCTAGAAAGGTCTGGAGGCTTTTAGAAGGGTCCTGGAGGCATCTAGAAGGGTCTGGCGGCTTTTAGAATTGTCCTGGGGGCCTCTAGAAGGGTCTGGGGGTTTTAGAAGGATCCGGGGAGGCTCTAGAAGGGTGTTGGGGCTTTTAGAAGGGTCCTGGGGGGCTCTAGAAAGGTCTGGAGTCTTTTAGAATGGTCATGGTGGGATCTAGAAAGGTTTGGGGGCTTTTAGAAGGGTCCTGGGGGCATCTAGAAGGCTCTGGGTGTTTTTGGAAGGGTCCTGGGGGTTCTAGAATGGTCTGAGTGATTTTAGAAGGGTCCTGGGAGGCTCTAGAAGGGTCTGGGGGATTTTAGAAGGGTTCTGGTAGGCTCTAGAAGGGTCTGTTGTCTTTTAGAAGTGTCCTGGGGAGCTCTAGAATGATCTGGGGGCTTTTAGAAGAGTCCTGGGGGCCTCTAGAAATGTCTGGGGTCTTTCAGAATGGTCCTGGGAGCCTCTAGAAGGGTCTGGAGGCTTTTAGAAGGGTCCTAGGAGGCTCTAGAAGGGTCTGGGGCCTTTTAGAATGGTCCTGGGGGACTCTAGAAGGGTCTGGGTGTTTTAGAAGGGTCCTTGGTTACTCTAGAAGGGTCTTGGGACCAAGAGAGCGTCCCTGGGGGCCTCTAGAAGGGTCTGGGTGATTTTAGAAATGTCCTGGGGAGCTCTAGAAGGGTCTGGGGTCTTTCAGAAGGGTCCTGGGAGGCTCTAGAAGGTTCTGGGAGCTTTTAGAATGGTCCTGCGTGTATCTAGAAGGGTCTGGGGGCTTTTAGAATGGTACTGGGTGGCTATTGAAGGGTCTGGGGGCTTTTAGAAGGGTCCTGGGGGGCTCTAGAAGGGTGTGAGAGCTTTTAGAATGGTCCTGGGGGCTTCTAGAAGGCTCTGGGTGCTTTTAGAAGGATCCTGCGGTCCTCTAGAAGGGTCTGGAGGCTTTTAGAAGGGTCCTGGTAGGCTCTAGAACGGTCTGGGGGCATTTAGAAGGGTCCTGGGGAGGTCTTGAAGGGTCTCGGGTCTTTTAGAAGGGTCCTGGGAGGCTTTAGAAGGGTCTGGGAGCTTTTAGAAGGGTCCTGGGGGGCTCTAAAAGGGTCTGGGTGCTTTTAGAAGGGTCCTGGGGGGCTCTAGAAGGGTCTGGGTGCTTTTAGAAGGGTCCTGGGGGGCTCTAGAAAGGTGTGAGGGCTATTAGAAGTGTCCTGGGTTCCTCTAGAAGGGTCTTAGGGATTTTATAAGGGTCTTGGGAGGCTGTAGAAGGGTCTGCGGGCTTTTAGATGGATCCGGAGAGGGTCTAGAAGGGTCTGGGGGCTTTTAGAATAGTCCTGGGGGCCTCTAGAAGGGTCTGGGGTCATTTAGAAGGGTCCTGGGAGGCTCTAGAAGGGTCTGGGGGCTTTTAGAAAGGTCCTGGGTGTCTCTAGAAGGGTCTGGGTTCTTTTAGAATGGTCCTGGGGGGCTCTAGAAGTGTCTAGGAGCTTTTAGAAGGGTCCTGGGGGGCTCTAGAAGGGTCTGGGGTCTTTCAGAAGGGTCCTGGGGGCCTCTAGAAGGGTATGGAGGCTTTAAAAAGGGTCCTGGGGCACTTTAGAAGGGTCTGGGTGCATTTAGAATGGTCCTGGCGGGGTTTAGAAGGGTCTGGGTATTTTAGAAGGATCTTGGGGGCCTCTAGAAGGGTCTGGGGGCTTTTAGAAGAATCCTGGGGGGCTCTAGAAGGTTCTGGGGGCTTTCAGAATGGTCCTGGGGGGCTCTAGAAGGGTCTGGGGGCTTTTAGAATCGTCCTGGGGGCCTCTAGAAGGGTCTGGGTGATTTTAGAAGGGTCCTGGGAGGCTCCAGATGGGTCTGGGTGCTTTTAGAACGATCCGAGGAGGGTCTAGAAGGGTCTGGGGGCTTTTAGAAGGGTCCTGGGTTGCTCTAGAAGGGTCTCAGGGATTTTAGAAGGGTCCTGGGAGGCTCTAGAAGGGTCTGGGTGCTTTTAGAAGGATCCGAGGAGGGTCTAGAAGGGTCTGGGGGCTTTTAGAAGGGTCCTGTGGTGCTCTAGAAGGGTCTGGGGGATTTTAGAAGGATCCTGGGGGGCTCTAGAAGGGTCTGTTGGCTTTCTGAAGGGTCCTGGGGAGCTCTAGAATGGTCTGGGGGCTTTTAGAAGGGTCCTGGGGAGCTCTAGAATGGTCTGGGGGCTTTTAGAAGGGTCCTTGGGAACTCTAGAATGGTCTGGGGGCTTTTAGAATCGTCCTGGGGGCCTCTAGAAGGGTCTGGGTGCTTTTAGTAGGGTCCTGGGAGGCTCCAGATGGGTCTGGGTGCTATTAGAACGATCCGGGGAGGGTCTAGAAGGGTCTGGAGGCTTTTAGATGGGTCCTGGGGGGCTCTAGAAGGGTCTGGGTACTTTTAGAGGGGGCCTGGTGGCGTCTAGAAGGGTCTGGGGAATTTTAGAATGGTCCTGGTGAGCTCTAGAATGGTCTGGGTGCTTTTAGAAGGGTCCTGGGGGGCTCTAGAAGGGTCTGGGTGCTTTTAGAAGGGTCCTGGGGGGCTCTAGAAAGGTGTGAGGGCTATTAGAAGGGTCCTGGGTGCCTCTATAAGGGTCTGAGGGATTTTATAAGGGTCCTGGGAGGCTGTAGAATGGTCTGGGTGCTTTTAGATGGATCCGGAGAGGGTCTAGAAGGGTCTGGGGGCTTTTAGAATAGTCCTGGGGGGATCTAGAAGGGTCTGGGGTCATTTAGAAGGGTCCTGGGAGGCTCTAGAAGGGTCTGGGGGCTTTTAGAAAGGTCCTGGGTGTCTCTAGAAGGGTCTGGGTTCTTTTAGAATGGTCCTGGGAGGCTCTAGAAGTGTCTAGGGGCTTTTAGAAGGGTCCTGGGGGGCTCTAGAAGGGTCTGGGGTCTTTCAGAAGGGTCCTGGGGGCCTCTAGAAGGGTATGGATGCTTTAAAAAGGGTAGTGGGGCACTTTAGAAGGGTCTGGGTGCATTTAGAATGGTCCTGGCGGGGTCTAGAAGGGTCTGGGTATTTTAGAAGGATCCTGGGGGCCTCTAGAAGGGTCTGGGGGCTTTTAGAAGAATCCTGGGGGGCTCTAGAAGGTTCTGGGGGCTTTCAGAATGGTCCTGGGGGGCTCTAGAAGGGTCTGGGGGCTTTTAGAATCGTCCTGGGGGCCTCTAGAAGGGTCTGGGTGATTTCAGAAGGATCCTGGGAGGCTTCAGATGGGTCTGGGTGCTTTTAGAAGGGTCATGAGGGGCTCTAGAAGGGTTTGTGGTCTTTTAAAAAGGTCCTAGGAGGCTCTAGAAGGGTCTGGAAGCTTTTACAAGGGTCCTGGGGTACTCTAGAAGTATCTGGAGGCTTTTAGAAGGGTCCTGGGTTGCTCTGGAATGCTCTGGGGTCCTTTAGAAGGATCCGGGGAGGGCCTAGAAGGGCTTTGTCGCTTTTAGAAGGGTCCTGGGGGGCTCTAGAAGGGTCTGGAGTCTTTTAGAAGGGTCCTGGGAGGCTCTAGAAGGGTCTGGGGGCTTTTAGAAGGGTCATGAGGGGCTCTAGAAGGGTCTGGGTGCTTTTAAAAGGATCCGGGGAGGATCTAGAAGGGTCTGGGGGCTTTTAGAAGGGTCCTGGGAGGCTCTGGGATTGTCTGCGGGATTTTACAAGGATCCTGGGAGGCTCTAGAATGGTCTGGGGGCTTTTAGAAGGATCCGGGGAGGGTCTAGAAGGGTCTGAGGCATTTTAGAAGGGTCCTGGGAGGCTCTAGAAGGGTCTGGGTGCTTTTAGATAGATCCGGGGAGGGTCTAGAAGGGTCTGGAGTCTTTTAGAAGGGACCAGGGGGCTCTAGAAGGGTCTGGGTACTTTTAGAAGGGTCCTGGGGGGGTCTAGAATGGTCTGGGTGCTTTTAGAAGGGTCCTGGGGGGCTCTAGAAAGGTCTGGGTGATTTCAGAAGGGTCCTGAGGGCCTCTAGAAGGGTCTGGGGGCTTTTAGAAGGGTCCTGGTGGGCTCTAGAAGTGTCTGGGTACTTTTAGAATGGTCCAGGGAGGATCTAGAAGGGTCTGGGGGCATTTAGAAGTGTCCTGGGGGCCTCTAGAAGGTTCTGGGGGCTTTTAGAAGGGTCCTGGGGGGCTCTAGAAGGGTCTGGGTGAAATTAGAAGGGTCCTGGGGGCCTCTAGAAAGGTCTGGAGTCTTTTAGAAGGGTCCAGGGATGCTCTAGAAGGGTCTGGCGGCTTTTAGAAGGGTCCTAGAGGGCTCTAGAAGGGTCTGGGGGCTTTCAGAAGGGTCCTGACGGCCTCTAGAAGGGTCTGGGGGCTTTTAAAAGGGTACTGGGGGCCTCTAGAAGGGTCTGGGTGCTTTTAGAATGGTCCAGGGAGGCTCTAGAAAGGTCTGGGGGCTTTTGGAATGGTCCTGGGGGGCTCTAGAAGGGTCTGGTTGCTTTTAGAAGGGTCCTGGGAGGCTCTAGAAGGGTCTGGGGGCTTTTAGAAGGATCCGGGGAGGCTCTAGAATGGTCTGGGGGCTTTTAGAATGGTCCTGGGAGGCTCTAGAAGGGTCTGGGGGCTTTTAGAAGGGTCCTGGGGAGCTCTAGAAGGGTCTGGGGGCTTTTAGAAGGATCCGGGGAGGCTCTAGAATGGTCTGGGGTCTTTTAGAGGGGCCCTGGTGGCCTCTAGAAGTGTATGGGGGCTTTTAGAAGGGTCCTGGGGACCTCTAGAAGGGTCTGGGGCTTTTAGAAGGATCCGGGGAGGCTCTAGAATGGTCTGGGGGCTTTTAGAAGGGTCCTGGGAGGCTCTAGAAGGGTCTGGGGCTTTTGGAAGGGTTCTTGGGACCTCTAGAAGGGTCAAGGGTCTTTTAGAGGGGCCCTGGTGGCCTCTAGAAGTGTATGGGGGCTTTTAGAAGGGTCCTGGGGATCTCTAGAAGGGTCTGGGGGCTTTTAGAAGTGTCCTGGGAGGATCTAGAAGGGTCTGGGATCTTTTAGAAGGGTTCTCGAAGACTCTAGAAGGTTCTGGGGGCTTTTAGAAGTGTCCTGGGGGCCTCTAGAAGGGTCTGGGGTCTTTTAGAAGGATCCGAGGACGGTCTAGAAAGGTCTGGGGGCATTTACAAGGGTCCTGGGGTGCTCTAGAAGGGTCTGGGGGCTTTTAGAAGGGTCCTGGGGGGCTCTAAAATGGTCTGGGGTCTTTTAGAACTGTCCTGGGAGGCTCTAGAAGGGTCTGGTGGCTTTTAGAAGGGTCCTGGGGGGCTCTAGAAGGGTCTGGGTGCTTTTAGAAGGGTCCGTGGAGGCTATAGAAGGGTCTGGGTGCTTTTAGAGGGGCCCTGGGGGCCTCTAGAAGGGTCTGGGGGATTTTAGAATGGTCCTGAAGAGCTCTAGAAAAGTCTGGGGGCATTTAGAAGGGTCCTGGGAGGCTCTAGAAGTGTCAGGGTGCTTTTAGAAGGGTCATGAGGGGCTCTAGAAGGGTTTGTGGTCTTTTAAAAAGGTCCTGGGAGGATCTAGAAGGGTCTGGAAGCTTTTAGAAGGGTCCTGGGTTGCTCTGGAATGGTCTGGGTTCTTTTAGAAGGATCCGGCAGGGTCTAGAAGGGTCTCGGGGCTTTTAGAAGGGTCCTGAGGGGCTCTAGAAGGGTCTGGAGTCTTTTAGAAGGGTCCTGGGGGGCTCCAGAATGTTCTGGGGGCTTTCAGAAGGGTCCTGGAGGACTCTAGAAGGGTCTGGGGGCTTTTAGAAGGGTCCTAACGAGCTCTAGAAGGGTCTGGGGGCTTTTAGAAGGGTCCTGAGGGCCTCTAGAAGGGTCTGTGTGGTTTTAGAAGGGTCCTGGGGGCCTCTAGAAGGGTCTGGGGGCTTTTAGAAGGGTCCTGGTGACCTCTAGAAGGGTCTGGGGACTTTTAGAAGGGTCCAGGGAGGCTCTAGAGTGGTCTGGGGTCTTTCAGAAGTGTCATGAGGGGCTCTAGAAGGGTCTGGGGGCTTTTAAAAGGGTCCTGGGAGGCTCTAGAATGGTCTGGGGGCTTTTAGAATGGTCCTGGGGTGCTCTAGAAGGGTCTGCGGGCTTTTAGAAGGGTCCTGGGGGCCTCTAGATGGGTCTGGGGCTTTTAGAAGGATCCGGGGAGGGTTTAGAAGGGTCTGGGGTCTTTTCGAAGGGTCCTGGGGGGCTCTAGAAGGGTCTGAGGGATTTTAGAAGGGTCCTGGGAGGCTCTAGAAGGGTCTGGGTGCATTTAGAAGGATCCGGGCAGGGTCTAGAAGGGTCTGGAGTCTTTTAGAAGGGTCCTGGGGGGCTCTAGATGGGATTAGGAGATTTTAAAAAGTTCCTGGGGGCTCAGAAGGTTCTGGGTTCTTTTAGAAGGGTCCTGGGGCCTCTAGAATGGTCTGGGGGCTTTTAGAAGGGTCTTGGGGGGCTCTAGTAGGGGTGGGGTCTTTGAGAAGGGTCTTGGGTGCCTCTAGAAGGGTCTGGGGTCTTTTGGAAGGGTCCTGGGTGCCTTTATAAGGTCTGGGGGCTTTTATAGGGTCCTGGTGGTCTCTAGAAGGGTCTGGGGGCTTTTAGAAGGGTCATGGG
Source organism: Clamator glandarius (assembly GCA_033459285.1). Classification (NCBI taxonomy): domain Eukaryota; kingdom Metazoa; phylum Chordata; class Aves; order Cuculiformes; family Cuculidae; genus Clamator; species Clamator glandarius. The sequence continues at coordinate 20,454 of JAUNZM010002958.1, forward strand.
GGGCTCTAGAAGGTTCTGGGGGCTTTCAGAAGGGTCCTGGGTGTTTCTAGAAGGGTCTGGGGGCTTTTAGAAGGGTCCAGGGTGTCTCTAGATGGGTCTGGGGGCTTTTAGAGTGGTCCTGAGGGGCTCTAGAAGGGTCTGGGGGCTTTTAGAAGGGTCCTGGGGGGCTGTAGAAGAGTCTGGGGGCTTTTAGATAGGTCCTGGAAGGCTCTAGAAGGGTCCGGTCGCTATTAGAAGGGTCCTGGGGTCCTCTAGAAGGGTCTGGGTGCTTTCAGAAGGGTCCTGGGTGCCTCTAGAAGGGTCTGGGGGCTATTAGAAGGATCCTGGGGTGCTCTATATGGGTCTGGGGGCATTTAGAAGGGTCCTGGGGGGCTCTAGAAGGGTCTGGGGGCTTTTAGAAGGGTCCTGGGGGGCTCTAGAAGTGTCTGGGATCTTTTAGAACTGTCCTGGGAGGCTCTAGAAGGGTCTGGGGGCTTTTAGAAGGGTCCTGGGGAGCTCTAGAAGGGTCTGGAGGCTTTTAGAAGGATCCAAGGAGGCGCTAGAAGGGTCTGGGGGCTTTTAGAAGGGTCCTGCGGGTCTCTAGAAGGGTCTGGAGTCTTTTAGAAGGGTCCTGGGGGGCTCTAGAAGGTTCTGGGGGCTTTCAGATCGGTCCTGTAGGACTCTAGAAGGGTCTGGGGGCTTTTAGAAGGGTCCTGGTGGGCTCTAGAATGGACTGGTGGCTTTTAGAAGGGTCCTGGGGGCCTCTAGAAGGGTCTGGGGGCTTTTAGAAGGGTCCTGGGGGCCTCTAGAGGGGTCTGGGGGCCTTTAGAAGGGTCCTTGGGGGCTCTAGAAGGGTCTGGGGACCTTTAGAGCGGCCCTGGGGGCCTCTAGAAGGGGCTGGGGGACTTTAGAAGGGTCCTGGTGACCTCTAGAAGGGTCTGGGGGCTTTTAGAATGATCCGGGGAGGCTCTAGAATGGTCTGGGGGCTTTTAGAAGGGTCCTGGGAGGCTCTAGAAGGGTGTGGGGGCTTTTAGAAGGGTCCAGGGGGGTTCTAGAATGGACTGGGGTCCTTTAGAAGGGTCCTGGGGGCCTCTAAAAGGGTCTGGGGGCTTTTAGAAGGGTTCTTGGGGCCTCTAGAAGGGTCAAGGGGCTTTTAGAGGGGCCCTGGGGGCCTCTAGAAGTGTATGGGGGATTTTAGAAGGGTCCTGGGGACCTCTAGAAGGATCTGGGGGCTTTTAGAGGGGTCCGGGGAGGGTCTAGAAGGGTCTGGGATCTTTTAGAAGGGTTCTCGAAGACTCTAGAATTGTCTGGGGGCTTTTAGAAGGGTTCTCGAAGACTCTAGAAGGGTCTGGGGGCTTTTAGAAGGGTCCTGGGGGGCTCTAGAAGTGTCTGGGGTCTTTTAGAAGTGTCCTGGGGGCCTCTAGAAGGGTCTGGGGTCTTTTAGAAGGATCCGAGGACGGTCTAGAAAGGTCTGGGGGCTTTTAGAAGGGTCCTGGGAGGCTCTAGAAGGGTCTGGGTGCTATTAGAAGGGTCCTGGGGGCCTCTAGAAAGGTCTGGGGGCTTTTAGAAGGGTCCTGGGAGGCTCTAGAAGGGTCTGGGTTCTTTTAGAAGGGTCCTGGGGATCTCTAGAAGGGTCTGGGTGCTTTTAGAAGGGTCCTGGGGGGCTCTAGAAGGGTCTGGGGTCTTTGAGAAGGGTCCTGGGTGCCTCTAGAAAAGTCTGGGTGCTTTTGGAAGGGTCCTGGGTGCCTCTATAAGGCTCTGGGGGCTTTTATATGGTTCTGGTGGTCTCTAGAAGGGTCTGGGGGCTTTTAGAATGGTCCTGGGGTGATCTAGAAGGGTCTGGGAGCCTTTAGATGGGTCCTGGGTGCGTCTAGAAGGGTCTGGGAGCTTTTAGAAGGGTCCCGGGGGGCTCTAGAAGGGTCTGGAGGCTTTTAGAGGGGTCCTGTGGGGCTCTAGATGGGTCTGGGGGCTTTTAGAAGGGTCCTGGGGTCTGTAGAATAGTCTGGGGGCTTTTAGAAGGGTCCTGGGGTCCTCTAGAAGGGTCTGGGTGCTTTCAGAAGGGTCCTGGGGGCCTCTGGAAGGGTCTGGGGTCTATTAGAAGGGTCCTGGGGTGCTCTAGAAGGGTCTGGGGGCTTTTAGAAGGGTCCTGGGGGGCTCTAAAATGGTCTGGGGGCTTTTAGAACTGTCCTGGGAGGCTCTAGAAGGGTCTGGTGGCTTTTAGAAGGGTCCTGGGGGGCTCTAGAAGGGTCTGGGTGCTTTTAGAAGTGTCAGTGGAGGCTATAGAAGGGTCTGGGTGCTTTTAGAGGGGCCCTGGGGGCCTCTAGAAGGGTCTGGGGGATTTTAGAATGGTCCTGAAGAGCTCTAGAAACGTCTGGGGGCATTTAGAAGGGTCCTGGGAGGCTCTAGAAGTGTCTGGGTGCTTTTAGAAGGGTCATGAGGGGCTCTAGAAGGTTTTGTGGTCTGTTAAAAAGGTCCTGGGAGGATCTACAAGGGTCTGGAAGCTTTTAGAAGTGTCCTGAGGGGCTCTAGAAGGGTCTGGGTGCTTTTAGAAGGGTCCTGGGTTGCTCTGGAATGGTCTGGGGTCTTTTAGAAGGATCCGGCAGGATCTAGAAGGGTCTGGGGGCTTTTAGAAGGGTCCTGAGGGGCTCTAGAAGGGTCTGGAGTCTTTTAGAAGGGTCCTGGGGGGCTCTAGAAGGTTCTGGGGGCTTTCAGAAGGGTCCTGGAGGACTCTAGAAGGGTCTGGGGGCTTTTAGAAGGGTCCTAACGAGCTCTAGAATGGACTTGGGGCTTTTAGAAGGGTCCTGAGGGCCTCTAGAAGGGTCTGTGTGCTTTTAGAAGGGTCTTGGGGGCCTCTAGAAGGGTCTGGGGGCTTTTAGAAGGGTCCTGGGGGGCTCTAGAAGGGTCTCGGGACCTTTAGAGGGGACCTAGGGGCCTCTCGAAGGGTCTGGGGGATTTTAGAAGGGTCCTGGTGACCTCTTGAAGGGTCTGGGGGCTTTTAGAATGGTCCAGGGAGGCTCTAGAATGGTCTGGGGGCTTTCAGAAGGGTCATGAGGGGCTCTAGAAGGGTCTGGGGGCTTTTAAAAGTGTCCTGGGGGGCTCTAGAAGTGTCTGGGGGCTTTTAGAATGGTCCTGGGGTGCTCTAGAAGGGTCTGCGGGCTTTTAGAAGGGTCCTGGGGGCCTCTAGATGGGTCTGGGGGCTTTTAGAAGGATCCGGGGAGGGTTTAGAAGGGTCTGGGGTCTTTTCGAAGGGTCCTGGGGGGCTCTACAATGGTCTGAGGGATTTTAGAAGGGTCCTGGGAGGCTCTAGAAGGGTCTGGGTGCATTTAGAAGGATCCGGGCAGGGTCTAGAAGGGTCTGGAGTCTTTTAGAAGGGTCCTGGGGCCTCTAGAATGGTCTGGGGGATTTTAGAAGTGTCTTGGGGGGCTCTAGTAGGGGTGGGGTCTTTGAGAAGGGTCTTGGGTGCCTCTAGAAGGGTCTGGGGTCTTTTGGAAGGGTCCTGGGTGCCTTTATAAGGTCTGGGGGATTTTATAGGGTCCTGGTGGTCTCTAGAAGGGTCTGGGGGCTTTTAGAAGGGTCCTGGGTGTCTCTAGAAGGGTCTGGGGGCTTTTGGAAGTGTCCTGGGGGCCTCTAGAAGGGTCTGGGGTCTTTTAGAAGGATCCGAGGACGGTCTAGAAAGGTCTGGGGGCTTTTAGAAGGGTCCTGGGGGCCTCTAGAAGGGTCTGGGTGCTATTAGAAGGGTCCTGGGGGCCTCTAGAAAGGTCTGGGGGCTTTTAGAAGGGTCCTGGGAGGCTCTAGAAGGCTCTGGGTTCTTTTAGAAGCGTCCTAGGGGGCTCTAGAAGGGTCTGGGGGCTTTTAGAATGGTCCTGTGTGGCTCTAGAAGGGTCTGGTGGCATTGAGAATGGTCCTGGGGAGCTCTAGAAGGGTCTGGGGGCTTCTAGAAGGGTCCGGGGAGGCGCTAGATGGGTCTAGGCGCTTTTAGAAGGGTCCGGGGAGGCTCTAGAAGGGTCTGGCGGCTTTTTGAAGGATCCGGGGAGGATCTAGAAGGGTCTGGGGGCTTTTAGAAGGGTCCTGGGGGGGTTCTAGAAGGATCTGGAGGCTTTTAGAAAGGTCCTAGGGGGCACTAGAAGGGTGTGGGGGCTTTTAGAAGGGTCCTGGGCTCATCTAGAAGGCTCTGGGGGCTTTTAAAAGGGTCCTGGGGGCCTCTAGAAAGGTCTGAGGGATTTTAGAGGGGTCCTGGGAGGATCTAGAAGGGTCTGGGTGCTTTTTGAAGGGTCCTGGGGATCTCTAGAAGGGTCTGGGGGCTTTTAGAAGGGTCCTGGGGGGCTCTAGAAGGGTCTGGAGGCTTTTAGAGGGGTCCTGTGGGGCTCTAGATGGGTCTGGGGGCTTTTTAGAAGGGTCCCTGGGGGGGCTGTAGAATAGTCTGTGGGCTTTTAGATGAGTCCTGGGGTGCTCTAGAAGGGTCCGGGCCCTTTTAGAAGGGTCCTGGGTTCCTCTAGAAGGGTCTGGGTGCTTTCAGAAGGGTCCTGGGGTCCTCTGGAAGGGTCTGGGGTCTATTAGAAGGGTCCTGGGGGTGCTCTAGAAAGGTCTGGGGGCTTTTAGAAGGGTCCTGGGGGGCTCTAAAATGGTCTGGGGGCTTTTAGAATGGTCCTGGGAGGCTCTAGAAGGGTCTGGTGGCTTTTAGAAGGGTCCTGGGGGGCTCTAGAAGGGTCTGGGTGCTTTTAGAAGGGTCCGTGGAGGCTATAGAAGGGTCTGGGGGCTTTTAGAGGGGCCCTGGGGGCCGCTAGAAGGGTCTGGGGGATTTTAGAATGGTCCTGGGAGGCTCTAGAAGTGTCTGGGTGCTTTTAGAAGGGTCATGAGGGGCTCTAGAAGGGTTTCTGGTCTTTTAAAAAGGTCCTGGGAGGATCTACAAGGGTCTGGAAGCTTTTAGAAGTGTCCTGGGGGGCTCTAGAAGGGTCTGGGTGCTTTTAGAAGGGTCCTGGGTTGCTCTGGAATGGTCTGGGGTCTTTTAGAAGGATCCGGCAGGGTCTAGAAGGGTCTGGGGGCTTTTAGAAGGGTCCTGAGGGGCTCTAGAAGGGTCTGGAGTCTTTTAGAAGGGACCTGGGGGGCTCTAGAAGGTTCTGGGGGCTTTCAGAAGGGTCCTGGAGGACTCTAGAAGGGTCTGGGGGCTTTTAGAAGGGTCCTAACGAGCTCTAGAATGGACTTGGGGCTTTTAGAAGGGTCCTGAGGGCCTCTAGAAGGGTCTGTGTGCTTTTAGAAGGGTCCTGGGGGCCTCTAGATGGGTCTGGGGGCTTTTAGAAGGATCCGGGCAGGGTCTAGAAGGGTCTGGAATCTTTTAGAAGGGTCCTGGGGGGCTCTAGATGGGATTAGGAGATTTTAAAAAGGTCCTGGGGGCTCAGAAGGTTCTGGGTTCTTTTAGAAGGGTCCTGGGGCCTCTAGAATGGTCTGGGGGCTTTTAGAAGGGTCTTGGGGGGCTCTAGTATGGGTGGGGTCTTTGAGAAAGGTCTTGGGTGCCTCTAGAAGGGTCTGGGGGCTTTTGGAAGGGTCCTGGGTGCCTTTATACGGTCTGGGGGATTTTATAGGGTCCTGGTGGTCTCTAGAAGGGTCTGGGGGCTTTTAGAAGGGTCATTGGGGGCTCTAGAAGGTTCTGGGGGCTTTCAGAAGGGTCCTGGGTGTCTCTAGAAGGGTCTGGGGGCTTTTTGAAGGGTGCTGGGTGGCTCTAGAAGGGTCTGGGGGCTTTTAGAGGGGTCCTGGGGTGCTCTAGAAGGGTCTGGGGGCTTTTAGAAGGGTCCTGGGGGGCTGTAGAAGAGTCTGGGGGCTTTTAGATAGGTCCTGGAAGGCTCTAGAAGTGTCTGGGGGCTTTTAGAACTGTCCTGGGATGCTCTAGAAGGGTCTGGGGGCTTTTAGAAGGGTCCTGGGGAGCTCTAGAAGGGTCTGGAGGCTTTTAGAAGGATCCAAGGAGGCGCTAGAAGGGTCTGGGTGCTTTTAGAAGGGTCCTGCGGGTCTCTAGAAGGGTCTGGAGTCTTTTAGAAGGGTCCTGGGGGGCTCTAGAAGGTTCTGGGGGCTTTCAGAACGGTCCTGTAGGACTCTAGAAGGGTCTGGGGGCTTTTAGAAGGGTCCTGGGGGTCTCTAGAATGGACTGGTGGCTTTTAGAAGGGTCCTGGGGGCCTCTAGAAGGGTCTGGGGGCTTTTAGAAGGGTCCTGGGGGCCTCTAGAAGGGTCTGGGTGTATTCAGAAGGGTCCTGGGGGGCTCTAGAAGGGTCTGGGGACCTTTAGAGCGGCCCTGGGGGCCTCTAGAAGGGGCTGGGGGACTTTAGAAGGGTCCTGGTTACCTCTAGAAGGGTCTGGGGCTTCTAGAATGATCCGGGGAGGCTCTAGAATGGTCTGGGGGCTTTTAGAAGGGTCCTGGGAGGCTCTAGAAGGGTCTGGGGGCTTTTAGAAGGGTCCAGGGGGGTTCTAGAATGGACTGGGGTCCTTTAGAAGGGTCCTGGGGGCCTCTAGAAGGGTCTGGGGGCTTTTAGAAGGGTTCTTGGGGCCTCTAGAAGGGTCAAGGGGCTTTTAGAGGGGCCCTGGGGGCCTCTAGAAGTGTATGGGGGCTTTTAGAAGGGTCCTGGGGACCTCTAGAAGGGTCTGGGGGCTTTTAGAAGGGTCCTGGGAGGATCTAGAAGGGTCTGGGATCTTTTAGAAGGGTTCTCGAAGACTCTAGAAGGGTCTGGGGGCTTTTAGAAGGGTCCTGGGGGGCTCTAGAAGAGTCTGGGGGCTTTTAGAATGGTCCGGGGGGCCTGTAGAAGGTTCTAGGGGCTTTTAGAAGTGTCCTAGGGGCCTCTAGAAGAGTCTGGGGTCTTTTAGAAGGATCCGAGGACGGTCTAGAAAGGTCTGGGGGCTTTTAGAAGGGTCCTGCGTGCCTCTAGAAGGGTCTGGGTGCTATTAGAAGGCTCCTGGGGGCCTCTAGAAAAGGCTGGGGGCTTTTAGAAGGTTCCGGGGAGGCTCTAGAAGGGTCTGGGTTCTTTTAGAAGGGTCCTAGGGGGCTCTAGAAGGGTCTGGGGGCTTTTAGAATGGTCCTGGGGGGCTCTAGAAGGGTCTGGTGGCATTGAGAAGGGTCCTGGGGAGCTCTAGAAGGGTCTGCGTGCTTTTAGAAGGGTCCGGGGAAGCGCTAGAATGGTCTAGGGGCTTTTAGAAGCTTCCGGGGAGGCTCTAGAAGGGTCTGTGGGCTTTTAGAAGGATCCGGGGAGGATCTAGAAGGGTCTGGGGGCTTTTAGAAGGGTCCTGGGGGGGTTCTAGAAGGATCTGGAGGCTTTTAGAAGGGTCCTGGGGGGGTTCTAGAAGGATCTGGAGGCTTTTAGAACGGTCCTGGGGGGCTCTAGAAGGGTCCGGGCGCTTTTAGAAGGGTCCTGGGGTCCTCTAGAAGGGTCTGGGTGCTTTCAGAAGGGTCCTGGGGGCCTCTGGAAGGGTCTGGGGTCTATTAGAAGGGTCCTGGGGTGCTCTAGAAGGGTCTGGGGGCTTTTAGAAGGGTCCTGGGGGGCTCTAAAATGGTCTGGGGGCTTTTAGAACTATCCTGGGAGGCTCTAGAAGGGTCTGGTGGCTTTTAGAAGGGTCCTAACGAGCTCTAGAATGGACTTGGGGCTTTTAGAAGGGTCCTGAGGGCCTCTAGAAGGGTCTGTGTGCTTTTAGAAGGGTCCTGGGGGCCTCTAGATGGGTCTGGGGGCTTTTAGAAGGATCCGGGGAGGGTCTAGAAGGGTCTGGAATCTTTTAGAAGGGTCCTGGGGGGCTCTAGATGGGATTAGGAGATTTTAAAAAGGTCCTGGGGGCTCAGAAGGTTCTGGGTTCTTTTAGAAGGGTCCTGGGGCCTCTAGAATGGTCTGGGGGCTTTTAGAAGGGTCTTGGGGGGCTCTAGTATGGGTGGGGTCTTTGAGAAGGGTCTTGGGTGCCTCTAGAAGGGTCTGGGGGCTTTTGGAAGGGTCCTGGGTGCCTTTATAAGGTCTGGGGGATTTTATAGGGTCCTGGTGGTCTCTAGAAGGGTCTGGGGGCTTTTAGAAGGGTCATTGGGGGCTCTAGAAGGTTCTGGGGGCTTTCAGAAGGGTCCTGGGTGTCTCTAGAAGGGTCTGGGGGCTTTTTGAAGGGTGCTTGGTGGCTCTAGAAGGGTCTGGGGGCTTTTAGAGGGGTCCTGGGGTGCTCTAGAAGGGTCTGGGGGCTTTTAGAAGGGTCCTGGGGGGCTGTAGAAGAGTCTGGGGGCATTTAAATAGGTCCTGGAAGGCTCTAGAAGTGTCTGGGGGCTTTTAGAACTGTCCTGGGAGGCTCTAGAAGGGTCTGGGGGCTTTTAGAAGGGTCCTGGGGAGCTCTAGAAGGGTCTGGAGGCTTTTAGAAGGATCCAAGGAGGCGCTAGAAGGGTCTGGGTGCTTTTAGAAGGGTCCTGCGGGTCTCTAGAAGGGTCTGGAGTCTTTTAGAAGGGTCCTGGGGGGCTCTAGAAGGTTCTGGGGGCTTTCAGAACGGTCCTGTAGGACTCTAGAAGGGTCTGGGGGCTTTTAGAAGGGTCCTGGGGGGCTCTAGAATGGACTGGTGGCTTTTAGAAGGGTCCTGGGGGCCTCTAGAAGGGTCTGGGGGCTTTTAGAAGGGTCCTGGGGGCCTCTAGAAGGGTCTGGGTGTATTCAGAAGGGTCCTGGGGGGCTCTAGAAGGGTCTGGGGACCTTTAGAGCGGCCCTGGGGGCCTCTAGAAGGGGCTGGGGGACTTTAGAAGGGTCCTGGTTACCTCTAGAAGGGTCTGGGGCTTCTAGAATGATCCGGGGAGGCTCTAGAATGGTCTGGGGGCTTTTAGAAGGGTCCTGGGAGGCTCTAGAAGGGTCTGGGGGCTTTTAGAAGGGTCCAGGGGGGTTCTAGAATGGACTGGGGTCCTTTAGAAGGGTCCTGGGGGCCTCTAGAAGGGTCTGGGGGCTTTTAGAAGGGTTCTTGGGGCCTCTAGAAGGGTCAAGGGGCTTTTAGAGGGGCCCTGGGGGCCTCTAGAAGTGTATGGGGGCTTTTAGAAGGGTCCTGGGGACCTCTAGAAGGGTCTGGGGGCTTTTAGAAGGGTCCTGGGAGGATCTAGAAGGGTCTGGGATCTTTTAGAAGGGTTCTCGAAGACTCTAGAAGGGTCTGGGGGCTTTTAGAAGGGTCCTGGGGGGCTCTAGAAGAGTCTGGGGGCTTTTAGAATGGTCCGGGGGGCCTGTAGAAGGTTCTAGGGGCTTTTAGAAGTGTCCTAGGGGCCTCTAGAAGAGTCTGGGGTCTTTTAGAAGGATCCGAGGACGGTCTAGAAAGGTCTGGGGGCTTTTAGAAGGGTCCTGCGTGCCTCTAGAAGGGTCTGGGTGCTATTAGAAGGCTCCTGGGGGCCTCTAGAAAAGGCTGGGGGCTTTTAGAAGGTTCCGGGGAGGCTCTAGAAGGGTCTGGGTTCTTTTAGAAGGGTCCTAGGGGGCTCTAGAAGGGTCTGGGGGCTTTTAGAATGGTCCTGGGGGGCTCTAGAAGGGTCTGGTGGCATTGAGAAGGGTCCTGGGGAGCTCTAGAAGGGTCTGCGTGCTTTTAGAAGGGTCCGGGGAAGCGCTAGAATGGTCTAGGGGCTTTTAGAAGCGTCCGGGGAGGCTCTAGAAGGGTCTGTGGGCTTTTAGAAGGATCCGGGGAGGATCTAGAAGGGTCTGGGGGCTTTTAGAAGGGTCCTGGGGGGGTTCTAGAAGGATCTGGAGGCTTTTAGAAGGGTCCTGGGGGGGTTCTAGAAGGATCTGGAGGCTTTTAGAACGGTCCTGGGGGGCTCTAGAAGGGTCCGGGCGCTTTTAGAAGGGTCCTGGGGTCCTCTAGAAGGGTCTGGGTGCTTTCAGAAGGGTCCTGGGGGCCTCTGGAAGGGTCTGGGGTCTATTAGAAGGGTCCTGGGGTGCTCTAGAAGGGTCTGGGGGCTTTTAGAAGGGTCCTGGGGGGCTCTAAAATGGTCTGGGGGCTTTTAGAACTATCCTGGGAGGCTCTAGAAGGGTCTGGTGGCTTTTAGAAGGGTCCTGGGGGGCTCTAGAAGGGTCTGGGTGCTTTTAGAAGGGTCCGTGGAGGCTATAGAAGGGTCTGGGGGCTTTTAGAGGGGCCCTAGGGGCCTCTAGAAGGGTCTGGGGGATTTTAGAATGGTCCTGAAGAGCTCTAGAAAAGTCTGGGGCATTTAGAAGGGTCCTGGGAGGCTCTAGAAGGGTCTGGGTTCTTTTAGAAGGGTCCTAGGGGGCTCTAGAAGGGTCTGGGGGCTTTTAGAATGGTCCTGGGGGGCCCTAGAAGGGTCTGGGGGCTTTTAGAAGGGTCCTGGGGGCATCTAGAAGGGTCCGGGTGCTTTTAGAAGGGTCCTGGTTGGCTAGAGAAGGGTCTGGGAGCTTTTAGAAGGGTCCTGGGGTGCTCTAGAAGGGTCTGGGGGCTTAAGAGGGTCCCTGGGGGAATCTAGAAGGGTCTGGGGGCTTTTAGAAGGGTCCTGGGGGGCTGTAGAAGAGTCTGGGGTCTTTTAGAAGGATCCGAGGAGGGTCTAGAAGGGTCTGGGGCCTTTTAGAAGGGTCCTGCGTGCCTCTAGAAGGGTCTGGGTGCTATTAGAAGGCTCCTGGGGGCCTCTAGAAAAGGCTGGGGGCTTTTAGAAGGTTCCGGGGAGGCTCTAGAAGGGTCTGGGTTCTTTTAGAAGGGTCCTAGGGGGCTCTAGAAGGGTCTGGGGGCTTTTAGAATGGTCCTGGGGGGCTCTAGAAGGGTCTGGTGGCATTGAGAAGGGTCCTGGGGAGCTCTAGAAGGGTCTGCGTGCTTTTAGAAGGGTCCGGGGAAGCGCTAGAATGGTCTAGGGGCTTTTAGAAGCTTCCGGGGAGGCTCTAGAAGGGTCTGTGGGCTTTTAGAAGGATCCGGGGAGGATCTAGAAGGGTCTGGGGGCTTTTAGAAGGGTCCTGGGGGGGTTCTAGAAGGATCTGGAGGCTTTTAGAAGGGTCCTGGGGGGGTTCTAGAAGGATCTGGAGGCTTTTAGAACGGTCCTGGGGGGCTCTAGAAGGGTCCGGGCGCTTTTAGAAGGGTCCTGGGGTCCTCTAGAAGGGTCTGGGTGCTTTCAGAAGGGTCCTGGGGGCCTCTGGAAGGGTCTGGGGTCTATTAGAAGGGTCCTGGGGTGCTCTAGAAGGGTCTGGGGGCTTTTAGAAGGGTCCTGGGGGGCTCTAAAATGGTCTGGGGGCTTTTAGAACTATCCTGGGAGGCTCTAGAAGGGTCTGGTGGCTTTTAGAAGGGTCCTAACGAGCTCTAGAATGGACTTGGGGCTTTTAGAAGGGTCCTGAGGGCCTCTAGAAGGGTCTGTGTGCTTTTAGAAGGGTCCTGGGGGCCTCTAGATGGGTCTGGGGGCTTTTAGAAGGATCCGGGGAGGGTCTAGAAGGGTCTGGAATCTTTTAGAAGGGTCCTGGGGGGCTCTAGATGGGATTAGGAGATTTTAAAAAGGTCCTGGGGGCTCAGAAGGTTCTGGGTTCTTTTAGAAGGGTCCTGGGGCCTCTAGAATGGTCTGGGGGCTTTTAGAAGGGTCTTGGGGGGCTCTAGTATGGGTGGGGTCTTTGAGAAGGGTCTTGGGTGCCTCTAGAAGGGTCTGGGGGCTTTTGGAAGGGTCCTGGGTGCCTTTATAAAGGTCTGGGGGATTTTATAGGGTCCTGGTGGTCTCTAGAAGGGTCTGGGGGCTTTTAGAAGGGTCATTGGGGGCTCTAGAAGGTTCTGGGGGCTTTCAGAAGGGTCCTGGGTGTCTCTAGAAGGGTCTGGGGGCTTTTTTGAAGGGTGCTTGGTGGCTCTAGAAGGGTCTGGGGGCTTTTAGAGGGGTCCTGGGGTGCTCTAGAAGGGTCTGGGGGCTTTTAGAAGGGTCCTGGGGGGCTGTAGAAGAGTCTGGGGGCATTTAGATAGGTCCTGGAAGGCTCTAGAAGTGTCTGGGGGCTTTTAGAACTGTCCTGGGAGGCTCTAGAAGGGTCTGGGGGCTTTTAGAAGGGTCCTGGGGAGCTCTAGAAGGGTCTGGAGGCTTTTAGAAGGATCCAAGGAGGCGCTAGAAGGGTCTGGGTGCTTTTAGAAGGGTCCTGCGGGTCTCTAGAAGGGTCTGGAGTCTTTTAGAAGGGTCCTGGGGGGCTCTAGAAGGTTCTGGGGGCTTTCAGAACGGTCCTGTAGGACTCTAGAAGGGTCTGGGGGCTTTTAGAAGGGTCCTGGGGGGCTCTAGAATGGACTGGTGGCTTTTAGAAGGGTCCTGGGGGCCTCTAGAAGGGTCTGGGGGCTTTTAGAAGGGTCCTGGGGGCCTCTAGAAGGGTCTGGGTGTATTCAGAAGGGTCCTGGGGGGCTCTAGAAGGGTCTGGGGACCTTTAGAGCGGCCCTGGGGGCCTCTAGAAGGGGCTGGGGGACTTTAGAAGGGTCCTGGTTACCTCTAGAAGGGTCTGGGGCTTCTAGAATGATCCGGGGAGGCTCTAGAATGGTCTGGGGGCTTTTAGAAGGGTCCTGGGAGGCTCTAGAAGGGTCTGGG
>JAUNZM010002959.1:0-25322 GCA_033459285.1 Clamator glandarius
CTTCTAAAAGTCCCCAGACCCTTATAGACCCTCCCCGGATCCTTCTAAAAGCACCCAGACCCTTCTAGAGCCTCCCACGACCCTTATAAAATCACTCAGACCATTCTAGAGCCCCACAGGACCCTTATAAAAGCCCCCAGAGACTTCTAGATGGACCCAGGACCATTCTAAAAGCCCTCACACCCTTCTAGAGCCCACCAGGACCATTCTAAAAGCCGCCAGACCCTTCTAGAGCCCCCCAGGACCCTTCTAAAAGCTCCCAGACCCTTCCAGAGATCCGCAGGACCCATCTAAATGCCCCCAGACCCTTCTAGAGTTTCCCAGGACCCTTCTAAAAGCCCCCAGACCCTTCTAGAGCTCCCCAGGACCCTTCTAAAATACCCCAGACCCTTCTAGAGGACTCCAGGGCCCCTCTAGTGGTCCCCAGACCCTTCTAGAGCCCCCAAGGACCTATCTAAATGCCCCCAGACCCTTCTAGAGGCCCCTAGGTCCCCTCTAATGGACCCCAGACCCTTCTAGAGCCCCAAGGACCCTTCTAAAAGCCCCCAGACCCTTCTAGAGACCCGCAGGATCATTCTAAATGCCCCCAGACCTTTCTAGAGGCCCCCAGGATCCTTCTAAAATCCCCCAGACCCTTCTAGAGCCCCCCAGGACACTTCTAAATGCCCCGAGACCCTTCTAGAGCCCTCCAGGACCCTTCTAAAAGCACCCAGACCCTTCTAGAGCTACCCAGGACTCGTCTAAAATACCCAAGACCCTTCTAGAGGTCCCCAGGGCCCCTCTAGTGGTCCCCAGACCCTTCTAGAGCCCCCAAGGACCATTCTAAAAGCCCCCAGACCCTTCAAGAGCTCCCCAGAACCCTTCTAAAATCCCCCAGACCCTTCTAGAGCCCCCTAGGGCCCCTCTAATGGTCCCCAGACCCTTCTAGAGCCCCCAAGGACCCTTCTAAAAGCCCCCAGACCCTTCTAGAGACCCGCAGAACCCTTCTAAAAGACCCCAGACCCTTGTAGACGATCCCTGGATCCTTCTAATAGCCCCCAGACCCTTCTAGAGCCCCCCAGGACCCTTCTAAAAGTCCCCAGACCCTTCTAGACCCTCCCTGGATCCTTCTAAAAGCACCCAGACCCTTCTAAAGCCTCCCAGGACCCTTATAAAATCCCTCAGACCATTCTAGAGCCCCCCAGGACCCTTCTAAAAGCTCCCAGACCCTTCTAGAGACCCGCAGGACCCATCTAAATGCCCCCAGACCCTTCTAGAGTTTCCCAGGACCCTTCTAAAAGCCCCCAGACGATTCTAGAGCTCCCCAGGACCCTTCTAAAATACCCCAGACTCTTCTAGAGGCCTCCAGGGCCCCTCTAGTGGACTCCAGACCCTTCTAGAGCCCCCAAGGACCATTCTAAAAGCCCCCAGACCCTTCTAGAGGCCCCTAGGGCCCCTCTAATGGTCCCCAGACCCTTCTAGAGCCCCAAGGACCCTTCTAAAAGCACCCAGACCCTTCTAGAGACCCGCAAGACCCTTCTAAATGCCCCCAGACCTTTCTAGATACCCCCAGGATCCTTCTAAAATCCCCCAGACCCTTCTAGAGCCCCCCAGGACACTTCTAAATGCCCCCAGACCCTTCTAGAGCCCCCCAGGACCATTCTAAAAGCACCCAGACCCTTCTAGAGCCTCCCAGGACCCTTCTGAAAGCCCCCAGACCCTTCTAGATGCGCCCAGGACCCTTCTAAAAGACCCCAGACCATTCTAGAGCCCCCCAGGACTCTTCTAAAAGCCCCCAGACCCTTCTAGAGAAGTCCAGGGCCCCTCTAAAAGCACACAGACCCTTCTAGAGCTCCCCAGGACCCTTCTAAAATCCCTCAGACCCTTCTAGAGCCCCCCAGGATCCTTCTAAAATCCCCCAGACCCTTCTAGAACCCCCCAGGACCATTCTAAAACCACCCAGACCGTTCTAGACCCTCCCCGGATCGTTCTAAAAGCACCCATACCCTTCTAGAACATGCCAGGACCCTTCTAAAAGCCTCCAGACCCTTCTAGAGCAACCCAGGACCCTTCTAAAAGCCCCCAGACCCTTCTAGAAATTCCACGTATCCTTCTAAAAGCCCCCAGACCCTTCTAGATCCCCCCAGGACCCTTCTAAATGCACCCAGACCCATCTAGAGCCCCCCAGGACCCTTCTAAAAGCCTCTAGTCCCTTCTAGAGGCCACCAGGACCGTTCTGAATGCCCCCAGACCCTTCTAGAGCGCTCCAGGACCCTTCTAAAAGCCTCCAGACCCTTCTGCATGCCCCCAGGATCATTCTGAAAGCCCCAGACCCTTCTAGAGCTCCCCAGGACTCTTCTAAAAGGCCCCAGAGCCTTCTAGAGCCCCCCAGGAATCGTCTAAAAGACCCCAGACCCTTCTAGAGCTCCACAGGACCCTTCTAAAAGCCCCAGACCCTTCTAGACCATAACCGGATCCTTCTAAAAGCACCCAGACCCTACTAGAGCCTCCCCGGACCCTTCTACAACTCCTCAGACACTTCTAGAGGCCCCCAGGACCCTTCTAAAAGCACCCAGAGATTTCTAGATGCACCCAGGACCATTCTAAAAGCTCTCACACCCTTCTAGAGCCCCCCAGGACCCTTCTAAAAGCCGCCAGACCCTTCTAGAGCCCCACAGGACCCTTCTAAAAGCCCTCAGACCCTTCTAGAGACACGCAGGACCTTCTAAATGCCCCCAGACCCTTCTAGAGATTCCCAGGACCCTTCTAAAAGCCCCCAGACCCTTCTAGATCTCCCCAGGACCCTTCTAAAATACCCCAGACCTTTCTAGAGGCACCCAGGGCCCCTCTAGTGGTCCCCAGACCCTTCTAGAGCCCCCAAGGACCATTCTAAAAGACCCCAGACCCTTCTAGAGACCCGCGGGACCCTTCTAAATGCACCCAGACCCTTCTACAGCCTACCAGGACCCTTCTAAAAGCCCCCAGACCTTCTAGAGGCCCCTAGGGCCCCTCTAATGGTCCCCAGACACTTCTAGAGCCCCCAAGGACCCTTCTAAAAGCCCCCAGACCCTTCTAGAGACCCGCAGGACCCTTCTAAAACAACCCAGACCCTTGTTAGACCATCCCAGGACCCTTCTAATATCCCCCAGACCCTTCTAGAGCCCCCCAGGACCCTTCTAAAAGCCTCCAGACCCTTCTAGACCCTCCCCGGATCCTTCTAAAAGCACCCAGACCCTTCTAGAGCCCCCCAGGACCCTTATAAAAGCCCCCAGAGCCTTCTAGATGCCCCCAGGACCCTTCTAAAAGCACCCACACCATTCTAGAGCCACACCGGAACCTTCTAAAAGCCTCCAGACCCTTCTAGAGCCCCCCAGGACCCTTCTAAAAGCACCCAGACCCTTCTAGAGGACCCAGGACTCTTCTAAAAGCCGCCAGACACTTCTAGAGGCCCCCAGGACTCTTCTAAAAGCCCCCAGACCCTTCTAGAGCCCCCCTGGACCCTTCTGAAAACACCCAGACCCTTCTAGAGCCCACCAGGACCCTTCTAAATGCCCCCAGACCCTTCTAGATGCGCCCAGGGCCCTTCTAAAAGCTTCCAGACCCTTCTAGAGGCCCCCAGGACCCTTCTGAATGCCCCCAGACCCTTCTAGAGCCCACCAGGACCCTTCTAAATGCCCCCAGACCCTTCTAGATGCGCCCAGGGCCCTTCTAAAAGCTTCCAGACCCTTCTAGAGGCCCCCAGGACCCTTCTGAATGCCCCCAGACCCTTCTAGAGCCCCCCAGGACCCTTCTAAAAGACTCCAGACCCTTCTACAGCCCCCGCGGACCCTTCTGAAAGCCCCCAGACCCTTCTAGAGCTACCCAGGACCCTTCTAAAATCCCCCAGACGCTTCTAGAGCCCCTTAGGACCCTTCTAAAAGCACCCAGACCCTTCTAGAGCCCCCTAGGCCCCTTCTAAAAGCACCCTGACCCTTCTAGAGCCCCACAGGACCCTACTAAAAGCCCCCAGACCCTTCTAGACCCTCCCTGGATCATTCTAAAAGCACCCAGACCCTTCTAGAGCCTCCCAGGACCCTTCTAAAATCCCTCAGACAATTCTAGAGGCCCCCAGGACCCTTCTAAAAGCCCCCAGAGCCTTCTAGATGCCCCCAGGAACCTTCGAAAAGCCCTCACACACTTCTAGAGCCCACCAGGACTATCCTAAAACCCCCCCGACCCTTCTAGAGACCCCAGGACCCTTCTAAAAGCCCCCAGACCCTTCTAGAACCCCCAGGACCCTTCTAAAAGACTCCAGACCCTTCTAGAGCCCCCCAGGACCCTTCTGAAAGATCCCAGACCCTTCTAGAGCTACCCAGAACACATCTAAAATACCCCAGACCCTTCTAGAGCTCCCCAGGACCCTTCTAATATCCCCCAGACCCTTCTAGATGCCCCCAAGGCCCCTCTAATGATATTCAGACCCTTCTAGAGCCCCCAAGGACCCTTCTAACAGGACCCAGACCCTTCTAGAGCCCCCCAGGACGCTTCTAAAAGACCCCAGACCCTTCTAGAGCTCCCCAGGACCCTTCTAAAAGCCCCCAGACCCTTCTAGAGCCTCCCGGGACCCTTCTAAAAGACCCCAGACCCTTCTAGAGCTCCCCAGGACCCTTCTAAAAGCACCCAGACCCTTCTAGAGCCCCCCAGGACCATATAAAAGACCCCACACCCTTCTTGAGGCACCCAGGACCCTTCCAAAATACCCCAGACCCTTTTAGAGCCACCCAAAGACCCTTCTCAAAGAACCCAGACCCTTCGAGAGCCCGCCAGGACACTTCTATAAGCCCCCAGACCCTTCTAGAGGACCCCAAGGCCCCTCTTAAGGACCCCCGTCTCTCCTAGAAGGGTCTCGGGGCTTTTAGAAGGGCCCTGGGGGGCTCTAGAATGGTCTGGGGGCTTTTAGAAGTGTCCTGGGGTTCTCTAGAAGGGTCTGGGGGCTTTTGAAAGTATCCTGGTGGCCTCTAGAATGGTGTGGGATATATCAGAGGGGTCCGGGTATGATCTAGAAGGGTCTGGGGGCTTTTAGATGGGTCCTGGAAGGCTCTAGAAGGGTCTGGGGACTTTTAGAAGGGTCCGGGGGGCCTCTAGAAGGGTCTGGAGGCTTTTAGAAGGGTCCTGCGAGGCTCTAGAAGAGTCCGGGGGCTTTTAGAGGGGTCCTGCGAGGCTCTAGAAGGGTCTGGGGGCTTTTAGAATGATCCGGGGAGGGTCTAGAAGGGTCTGGGGGCCTTAGAAGGGTCCTGGGGGTCTCTAGAAGGGTCTGAGGGCTTTTAGAATGATCCGGGGAGGGTTTAGAAGAGTCTGGGGGCCTTTAGAATGGTCCTGGGGCTCTCTAGAAGGGTCTGGGTGCTTTTAGAAGGGTCCTGGGAGACTCTAGAAGGGTTTGGGGGCTTTTAGAATGGTCCTGGATGGCTCTAGAAGGTTCTGGTTGCTTTTCGAAGGGTCCTGGCTTATCTAGAAGGGTCTGGGGGCTTTTAGAAGGGTCCTGGGGGTCTCTAGAAGGGTCTGGTGGCTTTTAGAAGGGTCCTGGGAGGCTCTAGAAGGGTCTGGGTGCTTTTATAAGGGACCGGGGAGCCTCTAGAAGGGTCTGGGTGCTTTTAGAAAGGTCCTGGGGGGCTCTAGAAGGGTCTAGAGGCTTTTAGACGAGTCCTGGGGGCCTCTAGAAGGGTCTGGGGGCTTTTAGAAGGGTCCTGGGTGGATCTAGAATGGTCTGGGGGCTTGTAGAAGGGTCCTGGGTGTCTCTAGAAGGGTCTGGGGGCTTTTAGAAGGGTCCTGGGGGCCTCTAGAAGGCTCTGGGGGCTTTTAGAAGGGTCCTTGGGGGCTCTAGAAGGGTCTGGGGGCTTGTAGAAAGGTCCTGGTAGGCTCTAGAAAGGTCTGGGGGCTTTTAGAAGGGTCCTGGGATGCTCTAGAATGGTCTGGGTGCTTTTAGAAGGGTCCAGGGAGGCTCTAGAAGGGTCTGGTTGCTTTTAGAAGGGTCCTGGGTGGCTCTAGAATGTTCTGGGGGCTTTTAGAAGGGTCCTGGGAGGATCTAGAAGAGTCTGGGGGCTTTTAGAAGTATCCTGGGTGGCTCTAGAAGGGTCTGGGGGCTTTTAGAATGGTCCTGGGATGCTCTAGATGGGTCTGGGTGCTTTTAGAAGGGTCCTGGGGGGCTCTAGAAGGTTCTGGGTGCTTTCAGAAAGGTCCAGGGGGCCTCTAGATGGGTCTGGAGGCTTTTAGAAGGATCCGGGGGAGATCTAGAATGGTCTGGGGGCTTTTAGACGGGTCCTGGCGTGCTATAGAAGGGTCTGGGGACTTTTAGAAGGGTCCTGGGGTGCTCTAGAAGGGACGGGGTGCCTTAAGAGGAGGCCTGGGGGGCTCTAGAAGTGTCTGGGGGCTTTTAGAATGGTCCTGGGGTGCTCTAGAAGGGTCTGGGGGCTTTTAGAATGCTCCTGGTTGTCTCTAGAAATGTCTGGGGTCTTTTAGAAGGATCCGGGGATTGTCTAGAAGTGTCTGCGGCCTTTCAGAAGGGTCCTGGGGGGCTCTAGAAGGGTCTGGGGGCTTTTAGAAGGGTCCTGGGGGGCTCTAGAAGGGTCTGGGGGCTTTTAGAATGATCCTGGGGGTCTCTAGAAGGGTCTGGGGGCTTTTAGAATGATCCGGGGACGGTCTAGAAAGGTCTGGGTGCTTTTTGAAGGATCCTAGGTGGTTCTAGAAGGGTCTGGGGGCTTTTAGAAGGATCCGGGGAGGGTCTAGAAGGGTCTGGGGGCTTTTAGAAGGGTCCTGGGGTTCTCTAGAAGGGTCTGGTTGCTTTTAGAAGGGTACTGGGAGGCTCTAGAAGGGTCGGGGTGCTTTTATAAGGGTCCGGGGAGCCTCTAGAAGGGTCTGGGTGCTTTTAGAAAGGTCCTGGGGGGCTCTAGAAGGGTCTAGAGGCTTTTAGACGGGTCCTGGAGGCCTCTAGAAGGGTCTGGGTGCTTTTAGAAGGTTCCTGGGTGGCTCTAGAAGGGTCTGGGGGCTTGTAGAAGGGTCCTGGGGGTCTCTAGAAGGGTCTGGGGGCTTTTAGAAGGGTCCTGGGGGCATCTAGAAAGCTCTGGGAGCTTTTAGAAGGGTTCTGGGGGGCTCTAGAAGGGTCTGGGGGCTTGTAGAAGGGTCCTGGGTGCCGCTAGAAGGGTCTGGGGGCTTTTAGAAGGGTCCTGGGGGGCTCAAGAAGGGTCTGGGGGCTTTTAGAAGGGTCCTGGGGTGCTCTAGAAGGGTCTGGGGGCTTTTAGAAGGGTCCTGGGGGGCTCTAGAAGGGTCTGGGGGCTTTTAGAAGGGTCCTGGAGGTCTCTAGAAGGGTCTGGGGGCTTTTAGAAGCGTCCTGGGTGGCTCTAGAAGGGTCTGGGGGCTTTTAGAAGGGTCCTGGGGGTCTCTAGAAGGGTCTGGTAGCTTTTAGAAGGGTCCTGGGAGGCTCTAGAAGGGTCTGGGGGCTTTTAGAAGGGTCCTGGGTGGCTCAAGAAGGGTCTGGGGGCTTTTAGAACTGTCCTGGGATGCTCTAGAAGGTTCTGGGGGCTTTCAGAAGGGTCCAGGGGTCCTCTAGAAGGGTTTGGAGGCTTTTAGAAGGGTCCGGGGTGGCTCTAGAAGGGTCTGGGGGCTTTTAGAAGGGTCCTGGTGTGCTCTAGAAGGGTCTGGGGACTTTAAGAAGGGTCCTGGGGTGTCCTAGAAGGGACGGGGTGCCTTAAGAGGGGCCCTGGTGGGCTCTAGAAGGGTCTGGGGGCTTTTAGAAGGGTCCTGGGGGTGTCTAGAAGGGTCTGGGGGCTTTTAGAATGGTCCTGGGAGGCTCTAGAAGGGTCTGGGTGCTTTTAGAAGGGTCCTGGGGCCCTCTAGAAGGGTCTGAGTGCTTTTAGAAGGGTCATGGGGGTCTCTAGAAGGGTCTGGGGGCTTTTAGAATGATCCGGGGAGGGTCTAGAAGGTTCTGGGGGCTTTTAGAATGGTCCTGGGGTGCTCTAGAAGGGTCTGTTGGCTTTTAGAAGTGTCCCGGGGTTCTCTAGAAAGGTCTGGGGGCATTTAGAAGTATCCTGGGAGCATCTAGAAGGGTCTGGGATCTATTAGAGTGGTCCGGGGGGGCTCTAGAAGGGTCTGGGGGTTTTTAGAAGGCTCCTGGGAGGCTCTAGAATGGTCTGGGGGCTTTTAGAAGGTTCCTGGGGTTCTCTAGAAGGGTCTGGGGACTTATAGAAGGGTCCTGGGGGCCTCTAGAAGGGTCTGAGAACTATTAGAGTGGTTCGGGGGGGCTCTAGAAGGGTCTGGAGGCATTTACAAGGGTTTTGGGGGGCTCTAGAAGGGTCTGGGGGCTTTTAGAATAATCCGGGGAGGGTCTAGAAGGGTCTGGGTTCTTTTAGAATAGTCTTGGGAGGTTTTAGAAGGGTCTGGGGTCTTTTAGAATGATCAGGGGAGGGTCTAGAAGGGTCTGGGCGCTTTTAGACTAGTCCTGGGTGGCTCTAGAAGGGTCTGGGGGCTTTTAGAATGATCCTGGGGGGCTCTAGAAGGGTCTGGGTGCTTTTAGAAGGGTCCTGGGAGGCTCTAGAAGGGTCTGGGGCTTTTAGAAGAGTCCTGGGTGGCTCTAGAGGGTTCTGGGGGGTTTTAGAAGGGTCCTAGGGGCGTCTAGAAGGGTCTGGGGGCTTTTAGAAGGGTCCTGGGATGCTCTAGAAGGGTCTGGGTGCTTTTAGAAGGGTCCTCGGATGCTCTAGAAGGGTCTGGGGCTTTTAGAAGGGTCCTGGGGGGCTCTAGAATGTTCTGGGAGCTTTCAGAAGGGTCCTGGGGTGCTCTAGAAGGGTCTGGGGGCTTTTAGAACGGTCCTGGGGGGGCTCTAGAATGGTCTGGGGGCTTTTAGAAGTGTCCTGGGTGGCTCTAGAAGGGTCTGATGGCTTTTAGAAGGGTCCGGGGGGGCTCTAGAAGGGTCTGGGGAATTTTAGAAGGGTCCTCGGATTCTCTAGAAGGGTCTGGGGGCTTTTAGAAGTGTCCTGGAGGGCTCTAGAAGGTTCTGGGGGCTTTCAGAAGGGTCCTGGGGGTCTCTAGAAGGGTCTGGGGGCTTTTAGAAGGGTCCTGGGGGGCTCTAGAAGGGTCTGGGTGCCTTTAGAAGGGTCCTGGGTGACTCTAGAATGTTCTGCTGGCTTTCAGAAGGGTCTTGGGGGTCCTCTAGAAGGGTCTGGGGGCTTTTAGAAGGGTCCTGGGGGGCTCTAGACAGGTCTGGGGGCTTTTAGAATGGTCCTGGGGTGCTCTAGAATGGTCCTGGGGGTCTTTTAGAAGGGTCCTGGGAGGCTCTAGAAGGTTCTGGGGTCTTTTAGAAAGGTCCTGGGAGGATCTAGATGGGTCTGGGGGCTTTTAGAAGGGTCCTGGGTGTCTCTAGAATTGTCTGGGGAATTGTAGATGGGTCCTGGGTGGCTCTAGAAGATTCTGGGTGCTTTTAGAAGGTTCCTGGGTGGCTCTAGAAGGGTCTAGGGGCTTTTAGAAGTGTCCTGGGGTGCTCTAGAAGGGTCTGGGGGCTTTTAGAAGTGTCCTGGGTTGCTCTAGAAGGGTCTTGGGAATTTTAGAAGGGTCCCTGGATGGCTCTAGAAGGTTCTGGGGGCTTTCAGAAGGGTCCAGGGGTCCTCTAGAAGGGTCCTGGAGGCTTTAAGAAGGGTCCGGGGGGGCTCTAGAAGGGTCTGGGGGCTTTTAGAAGGGTCCTGGGGTGCTCTAGAAGGGGCCTGGGGACTTTTAGAAGGGTCCTGGGGTGCTCTAGAAGGGACGGGGTTCATTAAGAAGGGACCTGGGTGCATCTTGAAGGGTCTGGGGGCATTTAGAAGGGTCCCTGGGGGGCTCTAGAAGGGTCTAGGGTCTTTTAGAAGGGGTACTGGGGGGCTCTAGAAGGGTCTGGGGGGCTTTTAGAATGATCCTGGGGGGCTCTAGAAGAGTCTGGGGTCTTTTCGAAGGATCCGGGTGAGGGTCTAGAAGGGTCTGGGGGCTTTTAGAAGGGTCCTGGGGGTCTCTAGAAGGGTCTGGTTGCTTTTAGAATGGTACTGGAAGGCTCTAGAAGGGTCGGGGTGCTTTTATAAGGGACCGGGGGAGCCTCTAGAAGGGTCTGGGTGCTTTTAGAAAGGTCCTGGGGGGCTCTAGAAGGGTCTGGGTGCCTTTAGAAGGGTCCTGGGTGATTCTAGAATGTTCTGCTGGCTTTCAGAAGGGTCCTGGGGTCCTCTAGAAGGGTCTGGGTGCTTTTAGAAGGGTCCTGGGGGGCTCTAGAAGGGTCTGGGGGCTTTGGGAATGGTCCTGGGGTGCTCTAGAATGGTCTGGGGGCTTTTTGGAAGGGTCCTGGGAGGCTCTAGAAGGGTCTGGGGGCTTTTAGAAAGGTCCTGGGAGGATCTAGATGGGTCTGGGGGCTTTTAGAAGGGTCCTGGGATGCTCTAGAAGGGTCTGGGGACTTGTAGATGCGTCCTGGGGGGCTCTAGAAGGTTCTGGGTGCTTTTAGAAGGTTCCTGGGTGGCTCTAGAAGGGTCTGGGGGCTTTTAGAAGTGTCCTGGGGTGCTCTAGAAGGGTCTGGGTGCTTTTAGAAGTGTCCTGGGGTGCTCTAGAAGGGTCTGGGGAATTTTAGAATGGTCCTCGGATGCTCTAGAAGGGTCTGGGTGCTTTTAGAAGGGTCCTGGAGGGCTCTAGAAGGTTCTGGGGGCTTTCAGAAGGGTCCTGGGAGTCTCTAGAAGGGTCTGGGGTCTTTTAGAAGGGTCCGGGGGGGCTCTAGAAGGGTCTGGGGGCTTTTAGAAGGGTCCTGGGGTGCTCTAGAAGGGCCTGGGGACTTTTAGAAGGGTCCTGGGGTGCTCTAGAAGGGACGGGGTTCATTAAGAAGGGACCTGGTTGCCTCTTGAAGGGTCTGGGGGCATTTAGAATGGTCCTGGGGGGCTCTAGAAGGGTCTAGGGGCTTTTAGAAGGGTACTGGGGGGCTCTAGAAGGGTCTGGGGGCTTTTAGAATGATCCTGGGGCGCTCTAGAAGGGTCTGGGGTCTTTTCGAAGGATCCGGGGAGTGTCTAGAAGGGTCTGGGGGCTTTTAGAAGGGTCCTAGGGGCCTCTAGAAGGGTCTGGGGGCTTTTGGAATGATCCTGGGGGGCTCTAGAAGGGTCTGGGGGCTTTTAGAATGATCCTGGGGGGCTCTAGAAGGGTCTGGGGGCTTTTAGAATGATCCGGGGACGGTCTAGAAAGGTCTGGGTGCTTTTTGAAGAATCCTAGGTGGCTCTAGAAGGGTCTGGGGGCTTTTAGAGGGATCCGGGGAGGGTCTAGAAGGGTCTGGGGGCTTTTAGAAGGGTCCTGGGGGTCTCTAGAAGGGTCTGGTTGCTTTTAGAATGGTACTGGAAGGCTCTAGAAGGGTCGGGGTGCTTTTATAAGGGACCGGGGAGCCTCTAGAAGGGTCTGGGTGCTTTTAGAAAGGTCCTGGGGGGCTCTAGAAGGGTCTAGAGGCTTTTAGACGGGTCCTTGGGGCCTCTAGAAGGGTCTGGGTGCTTTTAGAAGGTTTCTGGGTGGATCTAGAAGGGTCTGGAAGCTTGTAGAAGGGTCCGGGGGTCTCTAGAAGTGTCTGGGGGCTTTTAGAAGGTTCCTGGGGGCATCTAGAAGGGTCTGGGAGCTTTTAGAAGGGTCCTGGGGGGCTCTAGAAGGGTCTGGGGGCTTGTAGAAGAGTCCTGGGTGCCGCTAGAAGGGTCTGGGGGCTTTTAGAAGGGTCCTGGGGGGCTCAAGAAGGGTCTGGGGGCTTTTAGAAGGGTCCTGGTGTGCTCTAGAAGGGTCTGGGGGCTTTTAGAAGGGTCCTGGGGGGATCTAGAAGGGTCTGGGGGCTTTTGGAATGATCCTGGGGGGCTCTAGAAGGGTCTGGGGGCTTTTAGAATGATCCTGGGGGGCTCTAGAAGGGTCTGGGGGCTTTTAGAATGATCCGGGGACGGTCTAGAAAGGTCTGGGTGCTTTTTGAAGAATCCTAGGTGGCTCTAGAAGGGTCTGGGGGCTTTTAGAGGGATCCGGGGAGGGTCTAGAAGGGTCTGGGGGCTTTTAGAAGGGTCCTGGGGGTCTCTAGAAGGGTCTGGTTGCTTTTAGAATGGTACTGGAAGGCTCTAGAAGGGTCGGGGTGCTTTTATAAGGGACCGGGGAGCCTCTAGAAGGGTCTGGGTGCTTTTAGAAAGGTCCTGGGGGGCTCTAGAAGGGTCTAGAGGCTTTTAGACGGGTCCTTGGGGCCTCTAGAAGGGTCTGGGTGCTTTTAGAAGGTTCCTGGGTGGATCTAGAAGGGTCTGGAAGCTTGTAGAAGGGTCCGGGGGTCTCTAGAAGGGTCTGGGGGCTTTTAGAAGGGTCCTGGGGGCATCTAGAAGGGTCTGGGAGCTTTTAGAAGGGTCCTGGGGGGCTCTAGAAGGGTCTGGGGGCTTGTAGAAGAGTCCTGGGTGCCGCTAGAAGGGTCTGGGGGCTTTTAGAAGGGTCCTGGGGGGCTCAAGAAGGGTCTGGGGGCTTTTAGAAGGGTCCTGGTGTGCTCTAGAAGGGTCTGGGGGCTTTTAGAAGGGTCCTGGGAGACTCTAGAAGGGTTTGGGGGCTTTTAGAATGGTCCTGGATGGCTCTAGAAGGTTCTGGTTGCTTTTCGAAGGGTCCTGACTTATCTAGAAGGGTCTGGGGGCTTTTAGAATGGTCCTGGGGGTCTCTAGAAGGGTCTGGTGGCTTTTAGAAGGGTCCTGGGAGGCTCTAGAAGGGTCTGGGTGCTTTTATAAGGGACCGGGGAGCCTCTAGAAGGGTCTGGGTGCTTGTAGAAAGGTCCTGGGGGGCTCTAGAAGGGTCTAGAGGCTTTTAGACGAGTCCTGGGGGCCTCTAGAAGGGTCTGGGGGCTTTTAGAAGGGTCCTGGGTGGATCTAGAATGGTCTGGGGGCTTGTAGAAGGGTCCTGGGGGTCTCTAGAAGGGTCTGGGGGCTTTTAGAAGGGTCCTGGGGGCCTCTAGAAGGCTCTGGGGGCTTTTAGAAGGGTCCTTGGGGGCTCTAGAAGGGTCTGGGGGCTTGTAGAAAGGTCCTGGGTGGCTCTAGAAAGGTCTGGGGGCTTTTAGAAGGGTCCTGGGGTGCTCTAGAATGGTCTGGGTGCTTTTAGAAGGGTCCTGGGAGGCTCTAGAAGGGTCTGGTTGCTTTTAGAAGGGTCCTGGGTGGCTCTAGAATGGTCTGGGGGCTTTTAGAAGGGTCCTGGGAGGATCTAGAAGAGTCTGGGGGCTTTTAGAAGTATCCTGGGTGGCTCTAGAAGGGTCTGGGGGCTTTTAGAATGGTCCTGGGATGCTCTAGATGGGTCTGGGTGCTTTTAGAAGGGTCCTGGGGGGCTCTAGAAGGTTCTGGGTGCTTTCAGAAAGGTCCAGGGGTGCTCTAGAAGGGTCTGGGGGCTTTTAGAACGGTCCTGGGGGGGGCTCTAGAATGGTCTGGGGGCTTTTAGAAGGGTCCTGGGTGGCTCTAGAAGGGTCTGGGGTCTTTTAGAAGGGTCCGGGGGGGCTCTAGAAGGGTCTGGGGAATTTTAGAAGGGTCCTCGGATTCTCTAGAAGGGTCTGGGGGCTTTTAGAAGTGTCCTGGAGGGCTCTAGAAGGTTCTGGGGGCTTTCAGAAGGGTCCTGGGGGTCTCTAGAAGGGTCTGGGGGCTTTTAGAAGGGTCCTGGGGGGCTCTAGAAGGGTCTGGGTGCCTTTAGAAGGGTCCTGGGTGACTCTAGAATTTTCTGCTGGCTTTCAGAAGGGTCTTGGGGTCCTCTAGAAGGGTCTGGGGGCTTTTAGAAGGGTCCTGGGGGGCTCTAGACAGGTCTGGGGGCTTTTAGAATGGTCCTGGGGTGCTCTAGAATGGTCTGGGGGCTTTTAGAAGGGTCCTGGGAGGCTCTAGAAGGTTCTGGGGTCTTTTAGAAAGGTCCTGGGAGGATCTAGATGGGTCTGGGGGCTTTTAGAAGGGTCCTGGGTGTCTCTAGAAGGGTCTGGGGAATTGTAGATGGGTCCTGGGTGGCTCTAGAAGATTCTGGGTGCTTTTAGAAGGTTCCTGGGTGGCTCTAGAAGGGTCTGGGGGCTTTTAGAAGTGTCCTGGGGTGCTCTAGAAGGGTCTGGGGGCTTTTAGAAGTGTCCTGGGTTGCTCTAGAAGGGTCTTGGGAATTTTAGAAGGGTCCTGGATGGCTCTAGAAGGTTCTGGGGGCTTTCAGAAGGGTCCAGGGGTCCTCTAGAAGGGTCTGGAGGCTTTAAGAAGGGTCCGGGGGGGCTCTAGAAGGGTCTGGGGGCTTTTAGAAGGGTCCTGGGGTGCTCTAGAAGGGCCTGGGGACTTTTAG
Source organism: Clamator glandarius (assembly GCA_033459285.1). NCBI lineage: Eukaryota > Metazoa > Chordata > Aves > Cuculiformes > Cuculidae > Clamator > Clamator glandarius. Next base: position 14,275 of record JAUNZM010002959.1, read on the forward strand.
AAGGGTCCTGGGGTGCTCTAGAAGGGACGGGGTTCATTAAGAAGGGACCTGGGTGCATCTTGAAGGGTCTGGGGGCATTTAGAAGGGTCCTGGGGGGCTCTAGAAGGGTCTAGGGGCTTTTAGAAGGGTACTGGGGGGCTCTAGAAGGGTCTGGGGGCTTTTAGAATGATCCTGGGTGGCTCTAGAATGGTCTGGGGGCTTTTAGAAGGGTCCTGGGAGGATCTAGAAGAGTCTGGGGGCTTTTAGAAGTATCCTGGGTGGCTCTAGAAGGGTCTGGGGGATTTTAGAATGGTCCTGGGATGCTCTAGATGGGTCTGGGTGCTTTTAGAAGGGTCCTGGGGGGCTCTAGAAGGTTCTGGGTGCTTTCAGAAAGGTCCAGGGGTGCTCTAGAAGGGTCTGGGGGCTTTTAGAACGGTCCTGGGGGGGGCTCTAGAATGGTCTGGGGGCTTTTAGAAGGGTCCTGGGTGGCTCTAGAAGGGTCTGGGGTCTTTTAGAAGGGTCCGGGGGGGCTCTAGAAGGGTCTGGGGAATTTTAGAAGGGTCCTCGGATTCTCTAGAAGGGTCTGGGGGCTTTTAGAAGTGTCCTGGAGGGCTCTAGAAGGTTCTGGGGGCTTTCAGAAGGGTCCTGGGGGTCTCTAGAAGGGTCTGGGGGCTTTTAGAAGGTTCCTGGGTGGCTCTAGAAGGGTCTGGGGGCTTTTAGAAGTGTCCTGGGGTGCTCTAGAAGGGTCTGGGGGCTTTTAGAAGTGTCCTGGGTTGCTCTAGAAGGGTCTTGGGAATTTTAGAAGGGTCCTGGATGGCTCTAGAAGGTTCTGGGGGCTTTCAGAAGGGTCCAGGGGTCCTCTAGAAGGGTCTGGAGGCTTTAAGAAGGGTCCGGGGGGGCTCTAGAAGGGTCTGGGGGCTTTTAGAAGGGTCCTGGGGTGCTCTAGAAGGGCCTGGGGACTTTTAGAAGGGTCCTGGGGTGCTCTAGAAGGGACGGGGTTCATTAAGAAGGGACCTGGGTGCATCTTGAAGGGTCTGGGGGCATTTAGAAGGGTCCTGGGGGGCTCTAGAAGGGTCTAGGGGCTTTTAGAAGGGTACTGGGGGGCTCTAGAAGGGTCTGGGGGCTTTTAGAATGATCCTGGGGGGCTCTAGAAGAGTCTGGGGTCTTTTCGAAGGATCCGGGGAGGGTCTAGAAGGGTTTGGGGGCTTTTAGAAGGGTCCTGGGGGTCTCTAGAAGGGTCTGGTTGCTTTTAGAATGGTACTGGAAGGCTCTAGAAGGGTCGGGGTGCTTTTATAAGGGACCGGGGAGCTTCTAGAAGGGTCTGGGTGCTTTTAGAAAGGTCCTGGGGGGCTCTAGAAGGGTCTGGGTGCCTTTAGAAGGGTCCTGGGTGATTCTAGAATGTTCTGCTGGCTTTCAGAAGGGTCCTGGGGTCCTCTAGAAGGGTCTGGGGGCTTTTAGAAGGGTCCTGGGGGGCTCTAGAAGGGTCTGGGGGCTTTTAGAATGGTCCTGGGGTGCTCTAGAATGGTCTGGGGGCTTTTTGGAAGGGTCCTGGGAGGCTCTAGAAGGGTCTGGGGGCTTTTAGAAAGGTCCTGGGAGGATCTAGATGGGTCTGGGGGCTTTTTGGAAGGGTCCTGGGATGCTCTAGAAGGGTCTGGGGACTTGTAGATGCGTCCTGGGGGGCTCTAGAAGGTTCTGGGTGCTTTTAGAAAGGTCCTGGTAGGCTCTAGAAGGGTCTGGGGGCTTTTAGAAGTGTCCTGGGGTGCTCTAGAAGGGTCTGGGGGCTTTTAGAAGTGTCCTGGGGTGCTCTAGAAGGGTCTGGGTGCTTTTAGAAGGGTCCTGGGGGGCTCTAGAAGGGTCTGGGGGCTTTGGGAATGGTCCTGGGGTGCTCTAGAATGGTCTGGGGGCTTTTTGGAAGGGTCCTGGGAGGCTCTAGAAGGGTCTGGGGGCTTTTAGAAAGGTCCTGGGAGGATCTAGATGGGTCTGGGGGCTTTTAGAAGGGTCCTGGGATGCTCTAGAAGGGTCTGGGGACTTGTAGATGCGTCCTGGGGGGCTCTAGAAGGTTCTGGGTGCTTTTAGAAGGTTCCTGGGTGGCTCTAGAAGGGTCTGGGGGCTTTTAGAAGGGTACTGGGGTGCTCTAGAAGGGTCTGGGTGCTTTTAGAAGTGTCCTGGGGTGCTCTAGAAGGGTCTGGGGAATTTTAGAATGGTCCTCGGATGCTCTAGAAGGGTCTGGGTGCTTTTAGAAGGGTCCTGGAGGGCTCTAGAAGGTTCTGGGGGCTTTCAGAAGGGTCCTGGGAGTCTCTAGAAGGGTCTGGGGTCTTTTAGAAGGGTCCGGGGGGGCTCTAGAAGGGTCTGGGGGCTTTTAGAAGGGTCCTGGGGTGCTCTAGAAGGGCCTGGGGACTTTTAGAAGGGTCCTGGGGTGCTCTAGAAGGGACGGGGTTCATTAAGAAGGGACCTGGTTGCCTCTTGAAGGGTCTGGGGGCATTTAGAATGGTCCTGGGGGGCTCTAGAAGGGTCTAGGGGCTTTTAGAAGGGTACTGGGGGGCTCTAGAAGGGTCTGGGGGCTTTTAGAATGATCCTGGGGCGCTCTAGAAGGGTCTGGGGTCTTTTCGAAGGATCCGGGGAGTGTCTAGAAGGGTCTGGGGGCTTTTAGAAGGGTCCTAGGGGCCTCTAGAAGGGTCTGGGGGCTTTTGGAATGATCCTGGGGGGCTCTAGAAGGGTCTGGGGGCTTTTAGAATGATCCTGGGGGGCTCTAGAAGGGTCTGGGGGCTTTTAGAATGATCCGGGGACGGTCTAGAAAGGTCTGGGTGCTTTTTGAAGAATCCTAGGTGGCTCTAGAAGGGTCTGGGGGCTTTTAGAGGGATCCGGGGAGGGTCTAGAAGGGTCTGGGGGCTTTTAGAAGGGTCCTGGGGGTCTCTAGAAGGGTCTGGTTGCTTTTAGAATGGTACTGGAAGGCTCTAGAAGGGTCGGGGTGCTTTTATAAGGGACCGGGGAGCCTCTAGAAGGGTCTGGGTGCTTTTAGAAAGGTCCTGGGGGGCTCTAGAAGGGTCTAGAGGCTTTTAGACGGGTCCTTGGGGCCTCTAGAAGGGTCTGGGTGCTTTTAGAAGGTTTCTGGGTGGATCTAGAAGGGTCTGGAAGCTTGTAGAAGGGTCCGGGGGTCTCTAGAAGTGTCTGGGGGCTTTTAGAAGGTTCCTGGGGGCATCTAGAAGGGTCTGGGAGCTTTTAGAAGGGTCCTGGGGGGCTCTAGAAGGGTCTGGGGGCTTGTAGAAGAGTCCTGGGTGCCGCTAGAAGGGTCTGGGGGCTTTTAGAAGGGTCCTGGGGGGCTCAAGAAGGGTCTGGGGGCTTTTAGAAGGGTCCTGGTGTGCTCTAGAAGGGTCTGGGGGCTTTTAGAAGGGTCCTGGGGGGATCTAGAAGGGTCTGGGGGCTTTTGGAATGATCCTGGGGGGCTCTAGAAGGGTCTGGGGGCTTTTAGAATGATCCTGGGGGGCTCTAGAAGGGTCTGGGGGCTTTTAGAATGATCCGGGGACGGTCTAGAAAGGTCTGGGTGCTTTTTGAAGAATCCTAGGTGGCTCTAGAAGGGTCTGGGGGCTTTTAGAGGGATCCGGGGAGGGTCTAGAAGGGTCTGGGGGCTTTTAGAAGGGTCCTGGGGGTCTCTAGAAGGGTCTGGTTGCTTTTAGAATGGTACTGGAAGGCTCTAGAAGGGTCGGGGTGCTTTTATAAGGGACCGGGGAGCCTCTAGAAGGGTCTGGGTGCTTTTAGAAAGGTCCTGGGGGGCTCTAGAAGGGTCTAGAGGCTTTTAGACGGGTCCTTGGGGCCTCTAGAAGGGTCTGGGTGCTTTTAGAAGGTTCCTGGGTGGATCTAGAAGGGTCTGGAAGCTTGTAGAAGGGTCCGGGGGTCTCTAGAAGGGTCTGGGGGCTTTTAGAAGGGTCCTGGGGGCATCTAGAAGGGTCTGGGAGCTTTTAGAAGGGTCCTGGGGGGCTCTAGAAGGGTCTGGGGGCTTGTAGAAGAGTCCTGGGTGCCGCTAGAAGGGTCTGGGGGCTTTTAGAAGGGTCCTGGGGGGCTCAAGAAGGGTCTGGGGGCTTTTAGAAGGGTCCTGGTGTGCTCTAGAAGGGTCTGGGGGCTTTTAGAAGGGTCCTGGGAGACTCTAGAAGGGTTTGGGGGCTTTTAGAATGGTCCTGGATGGCTCTAGAAGGTTCTGGTTGCTTTTCGAAGGGTCCTGACTTATCTAGAAGGGTCTGGGGGCTTTTAGAATGGTCCTGGGGGTCTCTAGAAGGGTCTGGTGGCTTTTAGAAGGGTCCTGGGAGGCTCTAGAAGGGTCTGGGTGCTTTTATAAGGGACCGGGGAGCCTCTAGAAGGGTCTGGGTGCTTGTAGAAAGGTCCTGGGGGGCTCTAGAAGGGTCTAGAGGCTTTTAGACGAGTCCTGGGGGCCTCTAGAAGGGTCTGGGGGCTTTTAGAAGGGTCCTGGGTGGATCTAGAATGGTCTGGGGGCTTGTAGAAGGGTCCTGGGGGTCTCTAGAAGGGTCTGGGGGCTTTTAGAAGGGTCCTGGGGGCCTCTAGAAGGCTCTGGGGGCTTTTAGAAGGGTCCTTGGGGGCTCTAGAAGGGTCTGGGGGCTTGTAGAAAGGTCCTGGGTGGCTCTAGAAAGGTCTGGGGGCTTTTAGAAGGGTCCTGGGGTGCTCTAGAATGGTCTGGGTGCTTTTAGAAGGGTCCTGGGAGGCTCTAGAAGGGTCTGGTTGCTTTTAGAAGGGTCCTGGGTGGCTCTAGAATGGTCTGGGGGCTTTTAGAAGGGTCCTGGGAGGATCTAGAAGAGTCTGGGGGCTTTTAGAAGTATCCTGGGTGGCTCTAGAAGGGTCTGGGGGCTTTTAGAATGGTCCTGGGATGCTCTAGATGGGTCTGGGTGCTTTTAGAAGGGTCCTGGGGGGCTCTAGAAGGTTCTGGGTGCTTTCAGAAAGGTCCAGGGGTGCTCTAGAAGGGTCTGGGGGCTTTTAGAACGGTCCTGGGGGGGGCTCTAGAATGGTCTGGGGGCTTTTAGAAGGGTCCTGGGTGGCTCTAGAAGGGTCTGGGGTCTTTTAGAAGGGTCCGGGGGGGCTCTAGAAGGGTCTGGGGAATTTTAGAAGGGTCCTCGGATTCTCTAGAAGGGTCTGGGGGCTTTTAGAAGTGTCCTGGAGGGCTCTAGAAGGTTCTGGGGGCTTTCAGAAGGGTCCTGGGGGTCTCTAGAAGGGTCTGGGGGCTTTTAGAAGGGTCCTGGGGGGCTCTAGAAGGGTCTGGGTGCCTTTAGAAGGGTCCTGGGTGACTCTAGAATTTTCTGCTGGCTTTCAGAAGGGTCTTGGGGTCCTCTAGAAGGGTCTGGGGGCTTTTAGAAGGGTCCTGGGGGGCTCTAGACAGGTCTGGGGGCTTTTAGAATGGTCCTGGGGTGCTCTAGAATGGTCTGGGGGCTTTTAGAAGGGTCCTGGGAGGCTCTAGAAGGTTCTGGGGTCTTTTAGAAAGGTCCTGGGAGGATCTAGATGGGTCTGGGGGCTTTTAGAAGGGTCCTGGGTGTCTCTAGAAGGGTCTGGGGAATTGTAGATGGGTCCTGGGTGGCTCTAGAAGATTCTGGGTGCTTTTAGAAGGTTCCTGGGTGGCTCTAGAAGGGTCTGGGGGCTTTTAGAAGTGTCCTGGGGTGCTCTAGAAGGGTCTGGGGGCTTTTAGAAGTGTCCTGGGTTGCTCTAGAAGGGTCTTGGGAATTTTAGAAGGGTCCTGGATGGCTCTAGAAGGTTCTGGGGGCTTTCAGAAGGGTCCAGGGGTCCTCTAGAAGGGTCTGGAGGCTTTAAGAAGGGTCCGGGGGGGCTCTAGAAGGGTCTGGGGGCTTTTAGAAGGGTCCTGGGGTGCTCTAGAAGGGCCTGGGGACTTTTAGAAGGGTCCTGGGGTGCTCTAGAAGGGACGGGGTTCATTAAGAAGGGACCTGGGTGCATCTTGAAGGGTCTGGGGGCATTTAGAAGGGTCCTGGGGGGCTCTAGAAGGGTCTAGGGGCTTTTAGAAGGGTACTGGGGGGCTCTAGAAGGGTCTGGGGGCTTTTAGAATGATCCTGGGGGGCTCTAGAAGAGTCTGGGGTCTTTTCGAAGGATCCGGGGAGGGTCTAGAAGGGTCTGGGGGCTTTTAGAAGGGTCCTGGGGGTCTCTAGAAGGGTCTGGTTGCTTTTAGAATGGTACTGGAAGGCTCTAGAAGGGTCGGGGTGCTTTTATAAGGGACCGGGGAGCCTCTAGAAGGGTCTGGGTGCTTTTAGAAAGGTCCTGGGGGGCTCTAGAAGGGTCTGGGTGCCTTTAGAAGGGTCCTGGGTGATTCTAGAATGTTCTGCTGGCTTTCAGAAGGGTCCTGGGGTCCTCTAGAAGGGTCTGGGGGCTTTTAGAAGGGTCCTGGGGGGCTCTAGAAGGGTCTGGGGGCTTTTAGAATGGTCCTGGGGTGCTCTAGAATGGTCTGGGGGCTTTTTGGAAGGGTCCTGGGAGGCTCTAGAAGGGTCTGGGGGCTTTTAGAAAGGTCCTGGGAGGATCTAGATGGGTCTGGGGGCTTTTTGGAAGGGTCCTGGGATGCTCTAGAAGGGTCTGGGGACTTGTAGATGCGTCCTGGGGGGCTCTAGAAGGTTCTGGGTGCTTTTAGAAGGTTCCTGGGTGGCTCTAGAAGGGTCTGGGGGCTTTTAGAAGTGTCCTGGGGTGCTCTAGAAGGGTCTGGGGGCTTTTAGAAGTGTCCTGGGGTGCTCTAGAAGGGTCTGGGTGCTTTTAGAAGGGTCCTGGGGGGCTCTAGAAGGGTCTGGGGGCTTTGGGAATGGTCCTGGGGTGCTCTAGAATGGTCTGGGGGCTTTTTGGAAGGGTCCTGGGAGGCTCTAGAAGGGTCTGGGGGCTTTTAGAAAGGTCCTGGGAGGATCTAGATGGGTCTGGGGGCTTTTAGAAGGGTCCTGGGATGCTCTAGAAGGGTCTGGGGACTTGTAGATGCGTCCTGGGGGGCTCTAGAAGGTTCTGGGTGCTTTTAGAAGGTTCCTGGGTGGCTCTAGAAGGGTCTGGGGGCTTTTAGAAGGGTACTGGGGTGCTCTAGAAGGGTCTGGGTGCTTTTAGAAGTGTCCTGGGGTGCTCTAGAAGGGTCTGGGGAATTTTAGAATGGTCCTCGGATGCTCTAGAAGGGTCTGGGTGCTTTTAGAAGGGTCCTGGAGGGCTCTAGAAGGTTCTGGGGGCTTTCAGAAGGGTCCTGGGAGTCTCTAGAAGGGTCTGGGGTCTTTTAGAAGGGTCCGGGGGGGCTCTAGAAGGGTCTGGGGGCTTTTAGAAGGGTCCTGGGGTGCTCTAGAAGGGCCTGGGGACTTTTAGAAGGGTCCTGGGGTGCTCTAGAAGGGACGGGGTTCATTAAGAAGGGACCTGGTTGCCTCTTGAAGGGTCTGGGGGCATTTAGAATGGTCCTGGGGGGCTCTAGAAGGGTCTAGGGGCTTTTAGAAGGGTACTGGGGGGCTCTAGAAGGGTCTGGGGGCTTTTAGAATGATCCTGGGGCGCTCTAGAAGGGTCTGGGGTCTTTTCGAAGGATCCGGGGAGTGTCTAGAAGGGTCTGGGGGCTTTTAGAAGGGTCCTAGGGGCCTCTAGAAGGGTCTGGGGGCTTTTGGAATGATCCTGGGGGGCTCTAGAAGGGTCTGGGGGCTTTTAGAATGATCCTGGGGGGCTCTAGAAGGGTCTGGGGGCTTTTAGAATGATCCGGGGACGGTCTAGAAAGGTCTGGGTGCTTTTTGAAGAATCCTAGGTGGCTCTAGAAGGGTCTGGGGGCTTTTAGAGGGATCCGGGGAGGGTCTAGAAGGGTCTGGGGGCTTTTAGAAGGGTCCTGGGGGTCTCTAGAAGGGTCTGGTTGCTTTTAGAATGGTACTGGAAGGCTCTAGAAGGGTCGGGGTGCTTTTATAAGGGACCGGGGAGCCTCTAGAAGGGTCTGGGTGCTTTTAGAAAGGTCCTGGGGGGCTCTAGAAGGGTCTAGAGGCTTTTAGACGGGTCCTTGGGGCCTCTAGAAGGGTCTGGGTGCTTTTAGAAGGTTTCTGGGTGGATCTAGAAGGGTCTGGAAGCTTGTAGAAGGGTCCGGGGGTCTCTAGAAGTGTCTGGGGGCTTTTAGAAGGTTCCTGGGGGCATCTAGAAGGGTCTGGGAGCTTTTAGAAGGGTCCTGGGGGGCTCTAGAAGGGTCTGGGGGCTTGTAGAAGAGTCCTGGTGCCGCTAGAAGGGTCTGGGGGCTTTTAGAAGGGTCCTGGGGGGCTCAAGAAGGGTCTGGGGGCTTTAGAAGGGTCCTGGTGTGCTCTAGAAGGGTCTGGGGGCTTTTAGAAGGGTCCTGGGGGGATCTAGAAGGGTCTGGGGGCTTTTGGAATGATCCTGGGGGGCTCTAGAAGGGTCTGGGGGCTTTTAGAATGATCCTGGGGGGCTCTAGAAGGGTCTGGGGGCTTTTAGAATGATCCGGGGACGGTCTAGAAAGGTCTGGGTGCTTTTTGAAGAATCCTAGGTGGCTCTAGAAGGGTCTGGGGGCTTTTAGAGGGATCCGGGGAGGGTCTAGAAGGGTCTGGGGGCTTTTAGAAGGGTCCTGGGGGTCTCTAGAATGGTCTGGTTGCTTTTAGAATGGTACTGGAAGGCTCTAGAAGGGTCGGGGTGCTTTTATAAGGGACCGGGGAGCCTCTAGAAGGGTCTGGGTGCTTTTAGAAAGGGTCCTGGGGGGCTCTAGAAGGGTCTAGAGGCTTTTAGACGGGTCCTTGGGGCCTCTAGAAGGGTCTGGGTGCTTTTAGAAGGTTCCTGGGTGGATCTAGAAGGGTCTGGAAGCTTGTAGAAGGGTCCGGGGGTCTCTAGAAGGGTCTGGGGGCTTTTAGAAGGGTCCTGGGGGCATCTAGAAGGGTCTGGGAGCTTTTAGAAGGGTCCTGGGGGGCTCTAGAAGGGTCTGGGGGCTTGTAGAAGAGTCCTGGGTGCCGCTAGAAGGGTCTGGGGGCTTTTAGAAGGGTCCTGGGGGGCTCAAGAAGGGTCTGGGGGCTTTTAGAAGGGTCCTGGTGTGCTCTAGAAGGGTCTGGGGGCTTTTAGAAGGGTCCTGGGAGACTCTAGAAGGGTTTGGGGGCTTTTAGAATGGTCCTGGATGGCTCTAGAAGGTTCTGGTTGCTTTTCGAAGGGGTCCTGACTTATCTAGAAGGGTCTGGGGGCTTTTAGAATGGTCCTGGGGGTCTCTAGAAGGGTCTGGTGGCTTTTAGAAGGGTCCTGGGAGGCTCTAGAAGGGTCTGGGTGCTTTTATAAGGGACCGGGGAGCCTCTAGAAGGGTCTGGGTGCTTGTAGAAAGGTCCTGGGGGGCTCTAGAAGGGTCTAGAGGCTTTTAGACGAGTCCTGGGGGCCTCTAGAAGGGTCTGGGGGCTTTTAGAAGGGTCCTGGGTGGATCTAGAATGGTCTGGGGGCTTGTAGAAGGGTCCTGGGGGGTCTCTAGAAGGGTCTGGGGGCTTTTAGAAGGGTCCTGGGGGCCTCTAGAAGGCTCTGGGGGCTTTTAGAAGGGTCCTTGGGGGCTCTAGAAGGGTCTGGGGCTTGTAGAAAGGTCCTGGGTGGCTCTAGAAAGGTCTGGGGGCTTTTAGAAGGGTCCTGGGGTGCTCTAGAATGGTCTGGGTGCTTTTAGAAGGGTCCTGGAGGCTCTAGAAGGGTCTGGTTGCTTTTAGAAGGGTCCTGGGTGGCTCTAGAATGGTCTGGGGGGCTTTTAGAAGGGTCCTGGAGGATCTAGAAGAGTCTGGGGGCTTTTAGAAGTATCCTGGGTGGCTCTAGAAGGGTCTGGGGGCTTTTAGAATGGTCCTGGGATGCTCTAGATGGGTCTGGGTGCTTTTAGAAGGGTCCTGGGGGGCTCTAGAAGGTTCTGGGTGCTTTCAGAAAGGTCCAGGGGTGCTCTAGAAGGGTCTGGGGGCTTTTAGAACGGTCCTGGGGGGGGCTCTAGAATGGTCTGGGGGCTTTTAGAAGGGTCCTGGGGTGCTCTAGAAGGGTCTGGGGGCTTTTAGAACGGTCCTGGGGGGGCTCTAGAATGGTCTGGGGGCTTTTAGAAGGGTCCTGGGTGGCTCTAGAAGGGTCTGGGGGCTTTTAGAAGTGTCCTGGGGGGCTCTAGAAGGTTCTGGGGGCTTTCAGAAGGGTCCTGGGTGTCTCTAGAAGGGTCTGGGGGCTTTTAGAAGGGTCCTGGGGGGCTCTAGAAGGGTCTGGGTGCCTTTAGAAGGGTCCTGGGTGACTCTAGAATGTTCTGCTGGCTTTCAGAAGGGTCTTGGGGTCCTCTAGAAGGGTCTGGGGGCTTTTAGAAGGGTCCTGGGGGGCTCTAGACAGGTCTGGGGGCTTTTAGAATGGTCCTGGGGTGCTCTAGAATGGTCTGGGGGCTTTTAGAAGGGTCCTGGGAGGCTCTAGAAGGTTCTGGGGTCTTTTAGAAAGGTCCTGGGAGGATCTAGATGGGTCTGGGGGCTTTTAGAAGGGTCCTGGGTGTCTCTAGAAGGGTCTGGGGGAATTGTAGATGGGTCCTGGGTGGCTCTAGAAGATTCTGGGTGCTTTTAGAAGGTTCCTGGGTGGCTCTAGAAGGGTCTGGGGGCTTTTAGAAGTGTCCTGGGGTGCTCTAGAAGGGTCTGGGGGCTTTTAGAAGTGTCCTGGGTTGCTCTAGAAGGGTCTTGGGAATTTTAGAAGGGTCCTGGATGGCTCTAGAAGGTTCTGGGGGCTTTCAGAAGGGTCCAGGGGTCCTCTAGAAGGGTCTGGAGGCTTTAAGAAGGGTCCGGGGGGGCTCTAGAAGGGTCTGGGGGCTTTTAGAAGGGTCCTGGGGTGCTCTAGAAGGGCCTGGGGACTTTTAGAAGGGTCCTGGGGTGCTCTAGAAGGGACGGGGTTCATTAAGAAGGGACCTGGGTGCATCTTGAAGGGTCTGGGGGCATTTAGAAGGGTCCTGGGGGGCTCTAGAAGGGTCTAGGGGCTTTTAGAAGGGTACTGGGGGGCTCTAGAAGGGTCTGGGGGCTTTTAGAATGATCCTGGGGGGCTCTAGAAGAGTCTGGGGTCTTTTCGAAGGATCCGGGGAGGGTCTAGAAGGGTCTGGGGGCTTTTAGAAGGGTCCTGGG
>JAUNZM010002960.1:0-21139 GCA_033459285.1 Clamator glandarius
TCCTTGGGGGCTCTAGAAGGGTCTGGGTGCTTGTAGAAAGGTCCTGGTAGGCTCTAGAAGGGTCTGGGGGCTTTTAGAAGGGTCCTGGGGTGCTCTAGAATGGTCTGGGTGCTTTTAGAAGGGTCCTGTGAGGCTCTAGAAGGGTCTGGGGGCTTTTAGAAGGGTCCTGGGTGGCTCTAGAATGGTCTGGTGGCTTTTAGAAGGGTCCTGGGAGGATCTAGAATAGTCTGGGGGCTTTTAGAAGGATCCTGGGAGGCTCTAGAAGGGTCTGGGGGCTTTTAGAATGGTCCTGGGATGCTCTAGAAGGGTCTTGGTGCTTTTAGAAGGGTCCTGGAGGGCTCTAGAAGGTTCTGGGTGCTTTCAGAAAGGTCCAGGGGGCCTCTAGAAGGGTCTGGATGCTTTTAGAAGGGTCCGGGGGGGCTCTAGAATGGTCTAGGGGCTTTTAGACGTGTCCTGGCGTGATCTAGAAAGATCTGGGGACTTTTAGAAGGGTCCTGGGGTGCTCTAGAAGGGTCTGGGGTCTTTTAGAAGGATCCGGGGAGTGTCTATAAGTGTCTGCGGCCTTTCAGAAGGGTCCTGGGGGGCTCTAGAAGGGTCTGGGGGCTTTTAGAAGGGTCCTGGGGGGGTCTAGAAGGGTCTGGGTGCTTTTAGAAGGGTTCTGGGTGCCTCTTGAAGGGTCTGGGGGCATTTAGAAGGGTCCTGGGGGGCTCTAGAAGGGTCTAGGGGCTTTTAGAAGGGTCCTGGGGGGCTCTAGAAGGGTCTGGGGGCTTTTAGAATGATCCTGGGGGGCTCTAGAAGGGTCTGGGGTCTTTTCGAAGGATCCGGGGAGGGTCTAGAATGGTCTGGGGGCTTTTAGAAGTGTCCTAGGGGACTCTAGAAGGGTCTGGGGGCTTTTAGATGGGTCCTAGGGGGCTCTAGAAGGGTCTGGGGGCTTTTGGAATGATCCTGGGGGGCTCTAGAAGGGTCTGGGGCTTTTGGAATGATCCTGGGGGGCTCTAGAAGGGTCTGGGGGCTTTTAGAATGATCCGGGGACGGTCTAGAAAGGTCTGGGTGCTTTTTGAAGGATCATAGGTGGCTCTAGAAGGGTCTGGGGGCTTTTAGAAGGATCCGGTGAGGGTCTAGAAGGGTCTGGGGGCTTTTAGAATGTTCCTGGGATTCTCTAGAAGGGTCTGGTTGCTTTTAGAAGGGTACTGGGAGGCTCTAGAAGGGTCGGGGTGCTTTTATAAGGGTCCGGGGAGCCTCTAGAAGGGTCTGGGTGATTTTAGAAAGGTCCTGGGGGGCTCTAGAAGGGTCTAGAGGCTTTTAGACGGGTCCTGGGGGCCTCTAGAAGGGTCTGGGTGCTTTTAGAAGGGTCCTGGGTGGCTCTAGAAGGGTCTGGGGGCTTGTAGAAGGGTCCTGGGGGTCTCTAGAAGGGTCTGGGGGCTTTTAGAAGGGTCTTGGGGGCATCTAGAAAGCTCTGGGAGCTTTTAGAAGGGTTCTGGGGGGCTCTAGAAGGGTCTGGGGGCTTGTAGAAGGGTCCTGGGTGCCGCTAGAAGGGTCTGGGGGCTTTTAGAAGGGTCCTGGGGTGGTTCAAGAAGGGTCTGGGGGCTTTTAGAAGGGTCCTGGGGTGCTCTAGAAGGGTCTGGGGGCTTTTAGAAGGGTCCTGGGGGGCTCTAGAAAGGTCTGGGGTCTTTTAGAAGGGTCTTGGAGGTCTCTAGAAGGGTCTGGGGGCTTTTAGAAGCGTCCTAGGTGGCTCTAGAAGGGTCTGGGGTCTTTTAGAAGGGTACTGGGTGTCTCTAGAAGGGTCTGGGAGCTTTTAGAAGGGTCCTGGGAGGCTCTAGAAGGGTCTGGGTGCATTTAGATCTGTCCTGGGATGCTCTAGAGGTTCTGGGGGCTTTCAGAAGGGTCCAGGGGTCCTCTAGAAGGGTCTGGAGGCTTTAAGAAGGGTCCGGGGGGGCTCTAGAAGGGTCTGGGGGCTTTTAGACGGGTCCTGGTGTGCTCTAGAAGGGTCTGGGGTCTTTTAGAAGGGTCCAGGGGTGTCCTAGAAGGGACGGGGTGCCTTAAGAGGGGCCCTGGGGGGCTCTAGAAGGGTCTGGGGGCTTTTAGAAGGGTCCTGGAGTGCTCTAGAAGGGTCTGGGGTCTTTTAGAATGATCAGGGGAGGGTCTAGAAGCGTCTGGGCGCTTTTAGACGGGTCCTGGGGGGCTCTACAAGGGTCTGGAGGCTTTTAGAGGGGTTCTGGGGGGCCCTAGAAGGGTCTGGGTTCATTTAGAAGGATCCGGGGAGGGTCTAGAAGGGTCTGGGGTCTTTTAGAAGGGTCCTAGGGGCCTCTAGAAGGGTCTGGGGGCTTTTAGATGGGTCCTAGGGGGCTCTAGAAGGGTCTGGGGGCTTTTAGAATGATCCTGGGGGGCTCTTGAAGGGTCTGGGGGCTTTTAGAATGATCCGGGGAGGGTCTAGAAAGGTCTGGGGGCCTTTAGAATGGTATTGGGGTGTTCTAGAAGTGTCTGGGTTCTTTTAGAAGGGTCCTGGGAGGCTCTAGAAGGGTCTGGGGGCTTTTAGAAGAGTCCTGGGTGGCTCTAAAGGGTTCTGGGGGGTTTTAGAAGAGTAATAGGGGCATCTAGAAGGGTCTGGGGGCTTTTAGAAGGGTCCTGGGATGCTCTAGAAGGGTCTGGGTGCTTTTATAAGGGTCCTCGGATGTTCTAGAAGGGTCTGGGTGCTTTTAGAATGGTCCTGGGGGGCTCTAGAATGTTCTGGGGTCTTTCAGAAGGGTCCTGGGGTGCTCTAGAAGGGTCTGGGGGCTTTTAGAAGGGTCCTGGGGGGCTCTAGAATGGCCGGGGGGCTTTTAGAAGGGTCCTGGGTGGCTCTAGAAGGGTCTGGGGGCTTTTAGAAGGGTCCGGGGGGGCTCTAGAAGGGTCTGGGGAATTTTAGAAGGGTCCTCGGATTCTCTAGAAGGGTCTGGGGGCTTTTAGAAGGGTCCTGGAGGGCTCTAGAAGGTTCTGGGGGCTTTCAAAAGGGTCCTGGGTGTCTCTAGAAGGGTCTGGGGGCTTTTAGAAGGGTCCTGGGGGGCTCTAGAAGGGTCTGGGTGCCTTTAGAATGTTCCTGGGTGACTCTAGAATGTTCTGCTGGCTTTCAGAAGGGTCCTGGGGTCCTCTAGAAGGGTCTGGGTGCTTTTAGAAGGGTCCTGGGTGGCTCTAGAAGGGTCTGGGGGCTTTTAGAAGGGTCCTGGGGTGCTCTAGAATGGTCTGGGGGCTTTTAGAAGGGTCCTGGGAGGCTCTAGAAGGGTCTGGGGGCTTTTAGAAAGGTCCTGGGAGGATCTAGATGGGTCTGGGGGCTTTTAGAAGGGTCCTGGGATACTCTAGAATGGTCTGGGGGCTTGTAGATGGGTCCTGGGGGGCTCTAGAAGGTTCTGGGTGCTTTTAGAAGGGTCCTGGGTGGCTCTAGAAGGGACGGGGTTCATTAAGAGGGGCCCTGTGTGCCTCTTGAAGGGTCTGGGGGCATTTAGAATGGTCCTGGGGGGCTCTAGAAGGGTCTAGGGGCTTTTAGATGGTTACTGGGGGGCTCTAGAAGGGTCTGGGGGCTTTTAGAATGATCCTGGGGGGCTCTAGAAGGGTCTGGGGTCTTTTCGAAGGATCCGGGGAGGGTCTAGAAGGGTCTGTGGGCTTTTAGAAGTGTCCTAGGGGCCTCTAGAAGGGTCTGGGGGCTTTTAGATGGGCCCTAGGGGGCTCTAGAAGGGTCTGGGGGCTCTTGGAATGATCCTGGGGGGCTCTAGAAGGGTCTGGGGGCTTTTAGAAGGGTCCTGGGGTTCTCTAGAAGGGTCTGGTTGCTTTTAGAAGGGTACTGGTAGGCTCTAGAAGGGTCGGGGTGCTTTTATAAGGGTCCGGGGAGCCTCTAGAAGGGTCTGGGTGCTTTTAGAAAGGTACTGGGGGGCTCCAGAAGGGTCTAGAGGCTTTTAGACGGGTCCTGGGGTCCTCTAGAAGGGTCTGGGTGCTTTTAGGAGGGTCCTGGTTGGATCTAGAAGGGTCTGGGGGCTTGTAGAAGGGTCCGGGGGTCTCTAGAAGGGTCTGGGGGCTTTTAGAAGGGTCCTGGGGGGCTCTAGAAGGGTCTGGGGGCTTGTAGAAGGGTCCTGGGTGCCGCTAGAAGGGTCTGGGGGCTTTTAGAAGGGTCCTGGGGGGCTCTAGAAGGGTCTGGGGGCTTTTAGAAAGGTCCTGGGAGGGTCTAGAAGGGTCTGGGGGCTTTTAGAAGGGTCCTGGGGGGCTCTAGAAGGGTCTGGGAGCTTTTAGTAGGGTCCTGGGGGGCTCTAGTAGGGTCTGGGGTCTTTTAGAATGGTCCGGGGGGGCTCTAGAAGGGTCTGGGGGCTTTTAGAAGGGTCCTGGAGGCCTCTAGAAGGATCTGGGGCTTTTAGAAAGGTCCTGGGTGTCTCTAGAAGGGTCTGGGGGCATTTAGAAGGGTCCTGAGTGGCTCTAGAAGGGTCTGGGGGCTTTTAGAATGATCCGGGGACGGTCTAGAAGGGTCTTTATGCTTTTTGAAGGATCCTAGGCTGCTCTAGAAGGGTCTGGGGTCTTTTAGAAGGGTCCTGGGGGGCTCTAGAAGGGTCTGGGGGCTTTTAGAATGGTCAGGGGAGGCTCTAGAAGGGTCGGAGGCTTTTAGAAGGGTCCTGGGGGCCTCTAGAAGGGTCTGGGGGCTTTTATAAGGGTCCGGGGGGGCTCTAGAAGAATCTGGGGACTTTTAGAAGGGTCCTGGTGGCATCTAGACGGGTCTGGGGGCTATTAGAAGGGTCCTGGGTGGCTCTAGAAGGGTCTGGGGGCTTTTAGAAGGGTCCGGGGGGGCTCTAGAAGGGTCTGGGGAATTTTAGAAGGGTCCTCGGATTCTCTAGAAGGGTCTGGGGGCTTTTAGAAGGGTCCTGGAGGGCTCTAGATGGTTCTGGGGCTTTCAGAAGGGTCCTGGGGTTCTCTAGAAGGGTCTGGGGGCTTTTAGAAGGGTCCTGTGGGGCTCTAGAAGGGTCTGGGTGCCTTTAGAATGGTCCTGGGTGACTCTAGAATGTTCTGCTGGCTTTCAGAAGGGTCCTGGGTTCCTCTAGAAGGGTCTGGGGGCTTTTAGAAGGGTCCTGGGGGGCTCTAGAAGGGTCTGGGGACTTTTAGAAGGGTCCTGGGGTGCTCTAGAATGGTCTGGGGGCTTTTAGAAGGGTCCTGGGATGCTCTAGAAGGGTCTGGGGTCTTTTAGAAAAGTCCTGGGAGGATCTAGATGGGTCTGGGGGCTTTTAGAAGGGTCCGGGGGGGCTCTAGAAGGGTCTGGGGAATTTTAGAAGGGTCCTCGGATTCTCTAGAAGGGTCTGGGGGCTTTTAGAAGGGTCCTGGAGGGCTCTAGAAGGTTCTGGGGGCTTTCAGAAGGGTCCTGGGGGTCTCTAGAAGGGTCTGGGTGCCTTTAGAAGGGTCCTGGGTGACTCTAGAATGTTCTGCTGGCTTTCAGAAGGGTCCTGGGGTCCTCTAGAAGGGTCTGGGGGCTTTTAGAAGGGTCCTGGGTGGCTCTAGAAGGGTCTGGGGGCTTTTAGAAGGGTCCTGGGGTGCTCTAGAATGGTCTGGGGGCTTTTAGAAGGGTCCTGGGAGGCTCTAGAAGGGTCTGGGGGCTTTTAGAAAGGTACTGGGTGGCTCTAGAAGGGTCTGGGGGCTTTTCGAAGGGTCCTGGGGTGCTCTAGAAGGGTCTGGGGGCTTATAGAAGGGTCCTGGGAGGCTCTAGAAGGGTCTGGGTGCTTTTAGAAGGGTCCTGGGATGCTCTAGAAGGGTCTTGGGGCTTGTTGAAGGGTCTTGGGGGGCTCTAGAAGGTTCTGGATGCTTTTAGAAGGGTCCTGGGTTGCTCTAGAAGGGTCTGGGGGCTTTTAGAAGGGTTCGGGGGGGCTCTAGAAGGGTCTGGGCGCTTTTAGAAGTGTCCTTTGGTGCTCTAGAAGGGTCTGGGGAATTTTAGAAGGGTCCTCGGATGCTCTAGAAGGGTCTGGGTGCTTTTAGAAGGGTCCTGGAGGGCTCTAGAAGGTTCTGGGGGCTTTCAGAAGGGTCCTGGGGGTCTCTAGAAAGGTCTGGGCGCTTTTAGAAGGGTCCTGGGGGGCTCTAGAAGGGTCTGGGTGCCTTTAGAAGGGTCCTGGGTGACTCTAGAATGTTCTGCTAGCTTTCAGAAGGGTCCTGGGGTCATCTAGAAGGGTCTGGGGTCTTTTAGAAGGGTCTGGGGGGGCTCTAGAAGGGTCTGGGGACTTTTAGATGGGTCCTGGGGTGCTCTAGAAGGGACGGGGTTCCTTAAGAGGGGCCCTTGGTGCCTCTTGAAGGGTCTGGGGGCATTTAGAAGGGTCCTGGGGGACTCTAGAAGGCTCTAGGGACATTTAGAAGGGTACTGGGGGGCTCTAGAAGGGTCTGGGGTCTTTTAGAATGATCCTGGGGGGCTCTAGAAGGGTCTGGGGGCTTTTCGAAGGATCCGGGGAGGGTCTAGAAGGGTCTGGGGGCTTTTAGAAGGGTCCTAGGGGACTCTAGAAGGGTCTGGGGGCTTTTAGATGGGTCCTAGGGGGCTCTAGAAGGGTCTGGGGGCTTTCAGAATGATCCTGGGGGGCTCTAGAAGGGTCTGGGGGCTTTTAGAATGATCCGGGGACGGTCTAGAAAGGTCTGGGTGCTTTTTGAAGGATCCTAGGGGGCTCTAGAAGGGTCTGGGGGCTTTTAGAAGGATCCGGGGAGGGTCTAGATGGGTCTGGGGGCGTTTAGAAGGGTCCTGGGGTTCTCTAGAAGGGTCTGGTTGCTTTTAGGAGGGTACTGGGAGGCTCTAGAAGGGTCGGGGTGATTTTTATAAGGGTCCGGGGAGCCTCTAGAAGGGTCTGGGTGATTTTAGAAAGGTCCTGGGGGGCTCTAGAAGGGTCTAGAGGCTTTTAGACGGGTCCTGGGGGCCTCTAGAAGGGTCTGGGTGCTTTTAGAAGGGTCTGGGTGGCTCTAGAAGGGTCTGGGGGCTTGTAGAAGCGTCCTGGGGGGCTCTAGAAGGGTCTGGGGGCTTTTAGAAGGGTCCTGGGGGCCTCTAGAAGGGTCTGGTAGCTTTTAGAATGGTCCTGGGGGGCTCTAGAAGTGTCTGGGGGCTTTTAGAAGGGTCCTGGGGTGCTCTAGAAGGATCTGGGGGCTTTTAGATGGGTCCTGGGGTGCTCTAGAAGGGTCTGGTGGCATTTAGTATGGTCCTGGTAGGCTCTAGAAGGGTCTGGGGGCTTTTAGAATGGTCCTGGGGGCCTCTAGAATGGTCTGGGGGCGTTTAGAAGGGACCTGTGAGGCTCTGGAAGGGTCTGGGGTCTTTTAGAATGGTCCTGGGGGGCTCTAGAAGGGTCTGGGGGCTTTTAGAATGGTCAGGGGAGGCTCTAGAAGGGTCTGGGGGCTTTTAGAAGGGTCCTGGGGGGCTCTAGAAGGGTCTAGAGGCTTTTAGAAGGGTCCTGGGGGCCTCTAGAAGGGTCTGGGGGCGTTTAGAAGGGACCTGTGAGGCTCTGGAAGGGTCTGGGTGCTTTTATAAGGGTCCTGGGGGCCTCTAGAATGGTCTGGGGGCTTTTACAAGGGTCCGGGGGGGCTCTAGAAGGGTCTGGGGACTTTTAGAAGGGTCCTGGTGGCATCTAGACGGGTCTGGGGGCTATTAGAAGGGTCCTGGGGGGCTCTAGAAGGGTCTGGGTGCTTGTAGAAGGGTCCTGGGGGGGTCTAGAACGGTCTGGGGGCTTTTAGAAGGGTCCTGGGGGTCTCTAGAAGGGTCTGGGTGCTTTTAGGTGGGTCCTAGGGGGCTCTAGAAGGGTCAGGGGGCTTTTAGAATGATCCTGGGGGGCTCTAGAAGGGTCTGGGGGCTTTTAGAATGATCCAGGGACGGTCTAGAAGGGTCTGGGTGCTTTTTGAAGGATCCTAGGGGGCTCTAGAAGGGTCTGGGGTCTTTTAGAATAATCCGGTGTGGGTCTAGAAGGGTCTGGGTGCTTTTAGAAGCGTCCTGGTGGTCTCTAGAAGGGTCTGGTGGCTTTTAGAAGGGTCCTGGGAGGCTCTGGAAGGGTCTGGGTGCTTTTATAAGGGTCCGGAGAGCCTCTAGAAGGGTCTGGGTGCTTTTGGAAAGGTCCTGGAGTGCTCTAGAAGGGTCTAGAGGCTTTTAGACGGGTCCTGGTGTGCTCTAGAAGGGACGGGGGGGCTTAAGATTGGCCCTGGGGCCTCTAGAAGGGTCTGGGGGCTTTTAGAAGGGTCCTGGGGGGCTCTAGAAGGGTTTGGAAGTTTTTAGAAGCGTCCTGGGGGCTCTAGAAGGGTCTGGGGGCTTTTAGAAGGGTCCTGGGGGGCTCTAGAAGGTTCTGGGGTCTTTTATACTGTCCTGGGGGTCTGTAGAAGGGTCTGGGTGCTTTTAGAAGGGTCCTGTGGGGCTCTAGAAGGATCTGGGGGCTTTCAGAAGGGTCGTGGGGGCCTCTACAAGGGTCTAGGGGCTTTTAGAAGGGTCCGGGGGAGCTCTAGAAGGGTCTGGGGGCTTTTAGAAGGGTCCTGGGGTGCTCTAGAAGGGTCTGGGGGCTTTTATAAGGGTCCTAGTGTGCTCTAGAAGGTACGGGGGGGCTTAAGAGGGGCCCTGGGGCCTCTAAAAGGGTCTGGTGTCTTTTAGAAGGGTCCTGGGGGGCTGTATAAGGGTCTGGAGGATTTTAAATGGGTCCGGGGGGGCTCTAGAAGGGTCTGGGTGCTTTTAGAAGGGTCCTGGGGTGCTCTAGAAGAGTCTGGGGGCTTTTAGAAGGGTCATGGGGTGCTCTAGAAGAGTCTGGGGGCTTTTATAGGGTCCTGGGTGTCTGTAGAAGGGTCTGGGCGCTTTCAGAAGGGTCCTGGGGGACTCTAGAAGGTTCTGGGTGCTTTTAGAAGGGTCCTGGGTGGCTCTAGAAGGGTCTGGGGGCTTTTAGAAGGGTTCGGGGGGGCTCTAGAAGGGTCTGGGGGCTTTTAGAAGGGTCCTGGGATGCTCTAGAAGGGTCTGGGGGCTTTTAGAAGAATCCGGGGAGGGTCTAGATTAGTCTGGGGACTTTTAGAAGGGTCCTTGGGTGCTCTAGAAGGGTCTGGGTTCTTTTAGAAAGGTCCTGGGGTGCTCTAGAAGGGTCTGGGGGCTTTTAGAAGGATCCGGGGAGGGTCTAGAATGGTCTGGGGGCTTTTAGAATGGTCCTGGGGGGCTCTAGAAGGGTCTGGGTGCTTTTAGAAGGGTCCTGTGGGGCTCTAGAAGGGTCTGGGGGTTTTAGAAGGGTCCTGGTGTGATCTGGAAGGGTCTGGGGACTTTTAGAAGGGTCCTGGGCTGCTCTAGAAGGGACGGGGTGCCTTAAGAGGGGCCCTGGGGGGCTCTAGAATGGTCTGGGGTCTTTTAGAAGGGTCCTGGGGTGCTATAGAAGGGTCTGGGGCCTTTTAGAATGGTCCTGGGGATCTCTAGAAGTGTCTGGGGGCTTTTAGAATTATCCGGAGAGGGTCTAGAATTTTCTGCGGCCTTTTAGAAGGGTCCTGGGGGGTTCTAGAAGGGTCTGGGGGCTTTTAGAAAGGTCCTGGGTGGCTCTAGAAGGGTCTGGGGGCTTTTAGAAGGGTCCTGGGGGGCTCTAGAAGGGTGTGGGGGCTTTTAGAAGGGTCCTGGGAGGATCTAGAAGGGTATGGGGGCTTTTAGAAGGATCCGGGGAGGGTCTAGAACGGTCTGGGGGCTTTTAGAAGGGTCCTGGTTGCCTCTAGAAGGGTCTCGGGACTTTTAGAAGGGTCCTGGGGGCCTCTAGAAGGGTCTGGGGTCTTTTAGAATGGTCCTGGGTGGCTCTAGAAGGGTCTGGGGGCTTTTAGAAGGGTCCTGGGTGTCTCTAGAATGGTCTGGGGGCTTTTAGATGGGTCCTGGGTGTCTCTAGAAGGGTCTGGGGGCTTTTAGAGCGGTCCTGGGAGGCTCTAGAAGGGTCTGGGGGCTTTTAGAATGATCCGGGGACGGTCTAGAAGGGTCTTTATGCTTTTTGAAGTATCCTAGGTTGCTCTAGAAGGGTCTGGGGTCTTTTAGAAGTGTCCTGGGGGGTTTTGAAGGGTCTGGGGGCATTTAGAATGGTCCTGGGAGGCTCTAGAAGGGTCTGGGTGCTTTTAGAAGGGTCCTGGGGGGCTCTAGAAGGGTCTAGAGGCTTTTAGAAGGGTCCTGGGTGCCTCTAGAAGGGTCTGGGGGCGTTCAGAAGGGTCCTGGGAGGCTCTGGAAGGGTCTGGGTGCTTTTATAAGGGTCCTGGGGGCCTCTAGACAAGTCTGGGGGCTATTAGAAGGGTCCTGGGGGGCTGTAGAAGGGTCTGGGGGCTTGTAGAAGGGTCCTGGGGGGGGCTAGAATAGTCTGGGGTCTTTTAGAAGGGTCCTGGGTAGCTCTAGGAGGTTCTGGGGGCTTTCAGAATGGTCCTGGGGGTCTCTAGAAGGGTCTGGGTGCTTTTAGAACGGTCCTGGGGGGCTCAAGAATGGTCTGGGTGCTTTTAGAAGGGTCCTGTGGGGCTCTAGAAGGTTCTGGGGGCTTTCAGAAGGGTCCTGGGGGCCTCTAGAAGGGTCTAGGGGCTTTTAGAAGGGTCCGGGGGGGCTCTAGAAGGGTCTGGGGGCTTTTAGAAGGGTCCTGGGGGGCTCTAGAAGGGTCTGGGTGCTTTTAGAATGGTCCTGGGATGCAGTAGAATGGGCGGGGCTGCTTAAGAGGGGCCCTGGGGCCTCTAGAATGGTCTGGGGGCTTTTAGAAGGGTCCTGGGGGGCTCTAGAAGGGTCTGGAAGTTTTGAGAAGGGTCCTGGGGTGCTCTAGAAGGGTCTGGGGGCTTTTAGAAGTGTCCTGGGGTGCTCTAGAATGGTCTGGGGGTTTTAGAAGGGTCCTGGGGGGCTCTAGAAGGGACGGGGTGGCTTAAGAGGGGCCCTGGGTACTCTAGAAGGGTCTGGGGGCTTTTAGAAGGGCCCTGGGTCCTCTAGAAGGGTCTCGGGGCTTTTAGAAGGATCCGGGGAGGGTCTAGAAGGGTCTGGGGGCTTTTAGAAGGGTCTTGGGAGGCTCTAGAAGGGTCTGGGGCCTTTTCAAAGGAACCTGAACGTCTCCAGAAGGGTCTGGGGGCTTTTGGAAGGGTCCTTGGGGGCTCTAGAATGGTCTGGGTCCTTTGTACTTAGCTGGCAGGGGAGACACCCTGATCAAGCAGGTGCTTTTCCCAGGCCAGGCTCATCCTTTGCACTCCGGGTGTGCTGAGCCCTGCAAATTCCCCAAATGTGCAAAATTAAAATTTTTGCTCTAGAAGCACCCAGACCCTTCTAGAGCCCCCCAGGAACCTTCTAAAAGCCCCCAGAGACTTTTAGAGCCCCCAGTGTGCTTCTCAAAGCCCCCGGACTTTCTAGAGCCCCCCAAAACCTTATAAAGGCCCCCAAAATCTTATAAAGCCCCCCAGGCCCTACTAAACCCCCTTAGGACCCTTCTACAATACCCTAGACCCTTCTAGAGCCACCGAGGACCCTTCTAAAAGACCCCAAACCCTTCCGGAGCCCCTTAGGAACCTTTTTAGAGACCCTAGACCCTCCTAGATCCTTCAAGGACTCTTCTAAAAGCCCCCAGATACTTCTAGGGGTTAGAGGCAGGGTTAGGGTTAGGGTTAGGGTTAGGGTTAGGGTTAGGGTTAGGGTTAGGGTTAGGGTTAGAGTTAGGGTTAGAGTTAGGGTTAGAGTTAGGGTTAGGGTTAGGGTTAGGGTTAGGGTTAGGGTTAGGGTTAGGGTTAGGGTTAGGGTTAGGGTTAGGGTTAGGGTTAGGGTTAGAGTTAGGGTTAGGGTTAGGGTTAGAGTTAGGGTTAGGGTTAGAGTTAGGGTTAGGGTTAGGGTTAGGGTTAGGGTTAGGGTTAGGGTTAGGGTTAGGGTTAGAGTTAGGGTTAGGGTAGGGTTAGAGTTAGGGTTAGGGTTAGGGTTAGGGTTAGGGTTAGGGTTAGGGTTAGGGTTAGGGTTAGGGTTAGGGTTAGAGTTAGGGTTAGGGTTAGGGTTAGGGTTAGGTTTAGGGTTAGGGTTAGGGTTAGGGTTAGGGTTAGGGTTAGGGTTAGGGTTAGGGTAGGGTTAGAGTTAGGGTTAGGGTTAGGGTTAGGGTTAGGGTTAGGGTTAGGGTTAGGGTTAGGGTTAGGGTTAGGGTTAGAGTTAGGGTTAGGGTTAGGGTTAGGTTTATGGTTAGGGTTAGGGTTAGGGTTAGAGTTAGGATTAGGGTTAGGGTTAGAGTTAGAGTTAGGGTTAGGGTTAGGGTTAGGGTTAGGGTTAGGGTTAGGGTTATAGTTAGAGTTAGGGTTAGGGTTAGGGTTAGGGTTAGGGTTTGGGTTTGTGTTAGAGTTAGGGTTAGGGTTAGAGTTAGGATTAGGGTTAGGGTTAGGGTTAGAGTTAGGGTTAGAGTAAGAGTTAGGGTTAGGGATAGGGTTAGGAACCTTTTTTAGCCCTACAGGACCCATCTAAAAGCATTCAGACCATTCAACATCCCCTCAGGACCCTCCTAACTCTCCCCAGATCCTTCTAGAGCCCACCAGGACCCTTCTAAAAGACCCAGACCCCTCTAGAGCCCCCCAAGACCATTCTAAAAGCCCCC
The DNA here is from genome assembly GCA_033459285.1 of Clamator glandarius. Classification (NCBI taxonomy): domain Eukaryota; kingdom Metazoa; phylum Chordata; class Aves; order Cuculiformes; family Cuculidae; genus Clamator; species Clamator glandarius. The sequence continues at coordinate 12,531 of JAUNZM010002960.1, forward strand.
AGACCCTTCTAGAGCCACCCAGGTCCCTTCTAAAAGCACCCAGACCCTTCTAGATGCACCCAGGACCCTTCTGAAAGCACCCAGACCCTTCTAGACCATCCCCGGATCATTCTAAAAGCACACAGACCCATCTAGAGCCCACCAGGACTCTTCTAAAACCCTCCAGACCCTTCTAGTGGCCCCCAGGACCCTTCTGAATGCCCCCAGACCCTTCTAGACCCCCCAGGACCCTTCTAAAAGCCTCCAGACCCTTCTAGAGCTCCCCAGGACCCTACTAAATGCACCCAGACATTTCTAGCGCCCCCCAGGACCCTTCTAAAAGCCCCCAGACCCATCTAGAGCTCCCCAGGACATTTCTAAAAGCCCCCAGACCATTCTAGAGCCCCCCAGGACCCTTCTAAAAGCACCCAGACCCTTCGAGAGCCCCACAGGACCCTTCTAAAAGCCACCAGACCCTTCTAGACCCTCCCCGAATCATTCTAAAAGCACTCAGACCCTTCTAGAGACACGCAGGACCCTTCTAAAAGCCCCCAGAACCTTCTAGAGCCTCCCAGGACCATTCTAAAAGCCCCCAGACAATTCTAGAGCTCCCCAGGACCCTTCTAAAATCCCCCAGACCCTTCTAGAGGACCCCAGTGCCCCTCTAATGTTCCCCAGACCCATCTAGAGCCCCCAAGGACCCTTCTAAAAGCCCCCAGAGCCTTCTAGACCCTCCCTGGATCCTTCTAATAGCACCCAGACCCTTCTAGAGCCCCCCAGGACCCTTCTACAAGACCTCCGAACCCTTCTAGAGCCTCTACGGACCCTTCTAAAAGCCCCCGGACTTTTCTACAGCCCCCCAGGACCCATCTAAAAGCCCCCAGACCCTTCTACAGCCACACAGGACCCTTCTGAAAGCACCCAGACCCTTCTAGAGCCCCCCAGGACCCTTCTAAAAGAACCCAGACCCTTCTACACCCTCCCCGGATCATTCAAAAAGCACCCAGACCCTTCTACAGCCTCCCAGGACCCTTCTAAAATCCTTCAGACCCTTCTAGAAGCCCCCAGGACCCTTCTGAAAGCCCCCAGAGCCTTGTAGATGCCCCCAGGACCCTTCTAAAAGCAACCACACCCTTCTAGAGCCCCCCAGGACGCTTCTAAAAGCCCCCAGACCATTCTAGAGCCACCCAGAACCCTTCTAAAAGCTCCCAGACCCTTCTAGAGGCCCCCAAGATCCTTCTAAAAGCCCCCAGACCCTTCTAGAGCCCCCTGGGACCCTTCTAAATGCCCCCAGACCATTCTAGAGCCACCCAGGACATTTCTAAAAGCACCCAGACCCTTCTAGAGCCCACCTGGACCCTTCTAAAAGCAACCAGACCATTCTAGAGCCAACCAGGGCCCTTCTAAAATCACCCAGACACTTCTAGAGCCTCCCAGGACCCTTCTAAAAATCCTCAGACCCATCTAGAGGCCACCAGGACCCTTCTAAAAGTCCCCAGAGCCATCTAGATGCCCCCAGGACCCTTCTAAAAGCACTCACACTCTTCTAAAGCAACCCAGGACTCTTCTAAAAGCCCCCAGAGCATTCTAGAGCCCCGCAGGACCATTCTAAAAGCCCCCAGACCCTTCTAAACACCCCCAGGACCCTTCTAAAAGCACCCAGACCCTTCTAGAGCCTCCCAGGACCCTTCTAAAAGAACCCAGACGCTTCTAGATCACCACAGGACCCTTCTAAAAGCCCCCAGACCCTTCTAGACCCTCCCCGAATCCTTCTAAAACACCCAGACCCTTCTAGAGCCTCGCAGGACCCTTCTAATATCCCGCAGACATTTCTAGAGGCACCCAGGACCCTTCTAAGAGCACCCAGACCATTCTAGATCCCCCCAGGACCCTTCTAAAAGCCCCCAGACCCTTCTAGAGACCCGCAGGACCCTTCTAAAAGCCCCCAGACCCTTCTAGATTCTCCCAGGACCCTTCTAAAATCCCCCAGACCCTTCTAGAGGCCACCAGGGCTTCTCTAATTGTCCCCAGACCCTTCTAGAGCCCCCAAGGACCCTTCTAAAAGGCCCCAGAGCCTTCTAGACCCTCCCCGGATCGTTCTAATAGACCCCAGACCCTTCTAGAGCCACGCAGGACCCTTCTAAAAGCACCCAGACCTTTCTAGAGGCCCCCTGGACCCTTCAAAAAGCCCCCAGACCCTTCTAGAGCCCCGCAGGGCCATTCTAAAAGCAACCAGACCCTTCTAGATCCTCCCAGGACCCTTCTAAAAGCACCCAGACCCTTCTAGAGCCCCCCAGGACCTTTCTAAATGCCCCCAGACCCTTCTAGACACCCGCAGGACCCTTCTAAAAGCCCCCAGACCCTTCTATATTCCCCCAGGACCCTTCTAAAAGACTCCAGACCCTTCTAGAGCTCCCCAGGACCCTTTTAAAATCCCCCAGACCCTTCTAGAGGCCGCCAGGGCTCCTCTAATGGTCCCCAGACCCTTCTAGAGCCCCCAAGGACCCTTCTAAAAGCCCCCAGAGCCTTCTAGACCCTCCCCGGATCCTTCTAATGGTCCCCAGACCCTTCTAGAGCCCCCCAGGACCCTTCTAAAAGGCCCCAGACCCTTCTAGAGCCTCCACGGACACTTCTAAAAGCAACCAGACCCTTCTAGAGCCTCCCAGGACCCTTTTAAAATCCCTCAGACACTTCTAGAGGCCCCCAGGACCCTTCTAAAATACCCCAGAGCCTTCAAGATGCCCCCAGGACCATTCTAAAAGACCTCACACCCTTCTAGAGCCCCCCAGGAACCTTCTAAAAGCCCCCAGACCCTTCTAGAGACCCGCAGGACCCTTCTAATAGCACTCAGACCCTTCGAGAGTCTACCAGGACCCTTCTAAAAGCACCCAGACCTTTCTAGAGCTCCCCAGGGCCATTCTAAACTCCCCCAGACCCTTCCAGAGCCCCCCAGGACGCTTCTAAATGCCCCCAGACCCATCTAGAGCACCCCAGGACTCTTCTAAAAGCCTCCAGTCCATTCTGGAGGCCCCCAGGACCCTTCTGAATGCCCCCAGACCATTCTAGAGCCCCCCAGGACTCTTCTAAAGACCCCAGACCATTCCAGAGGCCCTCAGGACCCTTCTGAAAGCGCAAAGACCCTTCTAGAGCAACCCAGGACCCTTCTAAATGCACCCAGACAATTCTAGCGCCATCCAGGACCCTTCTAAAAGCCCCCAGACCCTTCTAGCGCTCCCCAGGACCCTTCTAAAAGTCTCCAGACACTTCTAGACCCCCCAGAACCCTTCTAAAAGCACCCAGACCCTTCTAGAGCCCCCCAGGACACTTCTAACAGCCCCCAGACCACTCTAGACCCACCCCGAATCCTTCTAAAAGCGCCCAGACCCTTCTAGAGCCTCCCAGGACCCTTTTAAAATCCCTCAGACACTTCTAGAGGACACCAGGACCCTTCAAAAAGCCCCCAGAGCCTTCTAGATGCCCCCAGGACCCTTCTAAAAGCCCTCACACCCTTTAGAGCCCCCCAGGACCCTTCTAAAAGACCCCAGACCCTTCTAGAGCCCCCCAGGACCCTTCTAAAAGCCCCCAGACCCTTCTAGCGACCCGCAGGACCCTTTTAAATGCCCCCACACCCTTCTAGATTCTACCAGGACCATTCAAAAAGCCCCCAGACCCTTCTAGAGCTCCCCAGGACCCTTCAAAACTCCCCGAGACCCTTCTAGAGCCCCCAAGGACCCTTCTAAAAGCCTCCAGACCATTCTAGAGACACGCAGGACCCTTCTAAAAGACCCCAGACCATTCTAGAGCCTTCCAGGACCCTTCTAAAAGCCCCCAGACCCTTCTAGAGCTCCCCAGGACCCTTCTAAAATCTACCAGACCCTTCTAGAGGACCCCAGTGCCCCTCTAATGGTCCCCAGACCCTTCTAGAGCCCCCAAGGACCCTTCTAAAAGCTCCTAGACCCTTCTAGACCCTCCCAGGATCCTTCTAATAGCCCCCAGACCCTTCTAGAGCCCCCCAGGACCCTTCTAAAAGCCCCCAGACCCTTCTAGAGCCTCCACGGACCCTTCTGAAAGCCCCTGGACCCTTCCAGAGCCCCCCAGGACACATCTAAATCCACCAGACCCTTCTACTGCCCCACAGGCCCATCCTAAAAGCCCCCAGACCCTTCTAGAGCCCCCCAGGACCCTTCTAAAAACACCCAGACCCTTCTAGAGCCCCCTAGGACCCTTCTCAAAGACCCCAGAGCCTTCTAGAGTCTACCAGGGCCTTTCTAAAAGCCCCCAGACCCTTCTAGAGACACCCAGGACCCTTCTAAAAGCACCTAGACCCTTCTAGAGGCCCCCAGGACCCATCTAAAAGCCCCCAGAGCTTTCTAGAGGCCCCCTGGACCCTTCAAAAAGACCCCAGACCCTTCTAGAGCCTCCCAGGACCATTCTAAAAGCACCCAGACACTTCTAGAGCCTCCCAGGACCCTTCTAAAAGCCCCCAGACCCTTCTAGAGCCCCCCAGGACCATTCTAAAAGCCCCCAGACCCTTCTAGAGCCTCGCACGACCCTTCTAAAAGCCCCCAGACCCTTCTAGAGACCATACAGGACCCTTCTAAAAGCCCTCAGACCCTTCTAGCGTCTCCCAGGACCCTTCTAAAAGCTCCCAGACCCTTCTAGAGCAACCCAGGACCCTTCTAAAAACACCCAGACCCTTCTAGAGCCCCCTAGGACCCTTCTCAAAGACCCCAGAGCCTTCTAGAGTATACCAGGGCCTTTCTAAAAGCCCCCAGACCCTTCTAGAGACACGCAGGACCCTTCTAAAACCCCCAGACCCTTCTAGATTCCCCCAGGACCCTTGTAAAAGCACCCAGACCTTTCTAGAGCTCCTCAGGACCCTTCTAAAACCCCCAGACCCTTCTAGAGGACCCCAGGGCTCCTCTAATGGTCCCCAGACCCTTCTAGAGCCACCAAGGACCCTTCTAAATGCCCCCAGAGCCTTCTAAACCCTCCCCGGATCCTTCTAATAGCCCCCAGACCCTTCTAGAGCCCCCCAGGACCATTCTAAAAGCACCCAGACCCTTCTAGAGCCTCCACGGATCCTTCTAAAACCACCCAGACCCATCTGGATCCTCCCAGGACCTTTCTAAAAGCCCCCAGACCATTCTAGATGACCCAGGACCCTTCTAAAAGCCGCCAGACCCTTCTAGAGCCCCCCAGGACACTTCTGAAAGCCCCCAGACCCTTCTAGAGCCCCCCAGGACCCTTCTAAATGAGCCCAGACCCATCTAGAGCCCCCCCGGACTCTTCTAATAGACTCCAGACCCTTCTAGAGGCCCGAAGGACCCTTCTGAATGCCCCCAGACCCTTCTAGATCCCCCTAGGACCCTTCTATAAAGCCTCCAGATCCTTCTAGAGGCCCCCAGGACCCTTCTAAAAGCCCCCAGACACTTCTAGAGACACCCAGGACCCTTCTAAAAGCACCCAGACACTTCTAGCGCCCTCAGGACCCTTCTAAAAGCCCCAAGACCCTTCTAGAGCTCCCCAGGACCCTTCTAAAAGCCCCCAGACCCTTCTAGAGGCCCCCAGGACCCTTCTAAAAGCACCCAGACCCTTCTAGAGCCCCACAGGACCCTTCTAAAAGCCCCCAGACCCTTCTAGACCCTCCCCGAATCCTTCTAAAAGCAACCAGACCCTTCTAGATCCTCCCAGAACCCTTTTAAAATCCCTCAGACACATCTAGAGGGCCCCAGGACCCTTCTAAAAGCCATCAGAGTCTTCGAGATGCCCCCAGGAACCTTCTAAAAGACCTCACACCCTTCTAGAGCCCCCCAGGACCATTCTAAAAGAACCCAGACCATTCTAGAGACCCGAAGGACCCTTCTAAAAGCACTCAGACCCTTCTAGAGTCTCCCAGGACCCTTCTAAAAGCACCCAGACCCTTCTAGAGGCCCCCAGGACCCTTCTGAATGCCCCCAGACCCTTCTAGAGCCCCCCAGAACTCTTCTAAAAGCGTCCAGACCCTTCTAGAGGCCCCCAGGACCCTTCTGAAAGCCCCCAGACCCTTCTAGAGCTCCCCAGGACCCTTCTAAATGCACCCAGACACTTTTAGCGCCACCCAGGACCTTTCTAAAAGACCCCAGACCCTTCTAGAGCTCCCCAGGACCCATCTAAAAGCACCCAGACCCTTCTAGAGCCCCCCAGGACCCTTCTAAAAGCACCCAGACCCTTCTAGAGCCCCACAGGACCCTTCTAAATGCCCCCAGACTCTTCTAGACCCTCCCCGAATCCTTCTAAAAGCACCCAGACCATTCCAGAGCCTCCCAGGACCCTTCTAAAATCCCTCAGACACTTCTAGAGGCCCACAGGACACTTCTAAAAGCCCCCAGAGCCTTCTAGATGCCCCCAGGACCATTCTAAAAGCCCTCACACCCTTCTAGATCACCCCAGGACCCTTCTAAAAGCCCCCAGACCCTTCTAGAGACCCGCAGGACCCTTCTAAATGCCCCCAGACCCTTCTAGAGTCTCCCAGGACCCTTCTAAAAGACCCCAGACCCTTCTAGAGCTCCCCAGGACCCTTCTAAATGCACCCAGACACTTTTAGCGCCACCCAGGACCTTTCTAAAAGACCCCAGACCCTTCTAGAGCTCCCCAGGACCCATCTAAAAGCACCCAGACCCTTCTAGAGCCCCCCAGGACCCTTCTAAAAGCACCCAGACCCTTCTAGAGCCCCACACGACCCTTCTAAATGCCCCCAGACTCTTCTAGACCCTCCCCGAATCCTTCTAAAAGCACCCAGACCATTCCAGAGCCTCCCAGGACCCTTCTAAAATCCCTCAGACACTTCTAGAGGCCCACAGGACACTTCTAAAAGACCCCCAGAGCCTTCTAGATGCCCCCAGGACGCATTCTAAAAGCCCCTCACACCCTTCTAGATCAACCCCCAGGACCCTTCTAAAAGCCCCCAGACCCTTCTAGAGACCCGCAGGACCCTTCTAAATGCCCCCAGACCCTTCTAGAGTCTCCCAGGACCCTTCTAAAAGCCCCCAGACCCTTCTAGAACTCCCCAGGACCCTTCTAAAATACCCCAGACCCCTCTAGAGGCCCCCAGGGCTCCTCTAGTGGTCCCCACACCCTTCTAGAGCCCCCAAGGACCCTTCTAAAAGCCCCCAGACCCTTCTAGAGACACGCAGGACTCTTCTAAAAGCCCCCAGACCCTTCTAGAGCCTCCCAGGGACCTTTCTAAAAGCCCCCAGACAATTCTAGACCTCCCGAGGACCCTTCTAAAATCACCCAGACCATTCTAGAGGCCTCCCAGTGCCCCTCTAATGGTCCCCAGACCCTTCTAGAGCCCCCAAGGACCCTTCTAAAAGCCCCCAGACCCTTCTATAGCCACCTAGGACCATTCTAAAAGCACCCAGACCCTTCTAGAGGCCCCCAGGACCCTTCTAAAATCCCCCCAGACCCTTCTAGAGCCCCCCAGGACCCTTCTAAATGCCCCCAGACCCTTGTAGAGCCCCCCAGGACCCTTCTAAAAGCATCCAGACTATTCTAGAGGACCGCAGGACCCTTCTAAAATCCCCCAGACCCTTCTAGAACACCCCAGGACCCTTCTAAAAGAGCCGCAGACGATTCTAGAGCCCCCCAGGACTCTTCTAAATGCCCCCCCAGACACTTCTAGAGAGCCCAGGGCCCGTGTAAAATCACCCAGACCCTTCTAGAAGAACCCCAGGACCCTTCTAAAACCTCCCAGACCCTTCTAGACCCTCCCCGGATCTTTCTAAAAGCCCCCAGACCCTTCTAGAGCCCCCCAGGACAATTCTCAAAGACTCCAGACCCTTCTAGAGCCCCCAGGACCCTTCTAAAAGCCCCCAGGACCCTTCTAGATCCTCCCGTATCATTCTAAATGCCCCCAGACCCCTTTTAGAGGACCCCAGGACCCTTCTAAAAGCCGCCAGACCCTTCTAGAGCCTCCCCGGATCATTCTAAAAAGCACATCAGACGCTTCTAGATGCCCCCAGGACCATTCTAAAACCCTCCAGACATTTGTAGAGCCTCCCAGGACCCTTCTAAACGCCCCCAGACCCCTTCTAGAACCTCCCAGGATCCTTCTAAAAGTACCCAGACCCATCTGGATCCTCCCAGGACCCTTCTAAAAGACCCCAGACCCTTCTAGAGGCCCCAAGAACCCTTCTAAATGACCCCAGACCTTTTATAGAGCCCCCCAGTATCCTTCTAAAATCCCCCAGACCCTTCTAGAGCACCCCAGGACCTTCTAAAAAGCCTCCAGACTTTTGCTAGAGGGCCCGCAGGACCCTTCTGAAAGCCCCCAGACCCTTCTAGATCCGCCCAGGACCCTTCTAAAAGCCCCCCAGACCATTCTAGAGCCCCCCATAACTACTCTAAAAGCCCCCAGACCCTTCTAGAGAAGCCCAGGGCCCCTATAAAAGCACCCAGACACTTCTAGAACTCCCCAGGACCCTTCTAAAATCCCCTCAGACCCTTCTAGAGCCCCCCAGGACCCCTTCTAAAATCCCCCAGACCCTTCTAGAACCGCCCAGGACCCTTCTAAAAGCCCCCAGACCCTTCTAGAGATTCCACGTATCCTTTTAAAAGCCCCCAGACCCGCTTCTAGAGCCCCCAGGGAC
>JAUNZM010002961.1:0-26625 GCA_033459285.1 Clamator glandarius
ATCTATATGGTTTGGTGGTTTTTTTTAATATTGTCTTGATGTATTATAAGGTTTTAAGTGTTATAAACTTGCAGAGTGAGCAACGCTGTTGCCTGTATGCAATAAAGCCACAGCTGTTGCACAGCTCTGTCACATTACCAAGACAACAGCCTGTAAAAGTATAGTAAATGCTGCTTCTCTGTTGGCTTTTATAGTGTTTAAAAAGTTTGAGTAGTATATCCTATACAATGTGACAAAACAAGAAAGATGGAGATACCATGCAATAGCATGTTAAGAGCCCTCTGTTTTCCTTGTGGTGCTGCTGCGATTTTGTTTCCATGAAGTAGAATAGAAAATACTGTGCTAGGTTACACAATGTATAAATTGAGCCAGGAAGGAAAAACTGGTGCACCATAGGCTGCCTGTGTCCGAGAGTGATCAGCATCAGCTGGTCAAGGTTTTGTGTTTCCAGAGAGGTAAGGTTTCTTCTCCTAATGTGTTGAATATATTCTTTCCTTAGTTGTACAGCGTTCAAACACTGTAGACTGAAGGTGTTTGCTTGTGTTTAAGTCATCTTTGGCTGTGTGGAAGGAGATAGAGTTACTGCAGCCTACTTACGTAAAGACAGGGAAGTAAGCTTTCTTAATCAAGTCTTATTTTTTAGTGTCTTGTTTCCCATTTGTAGAGGTTTGAACTCCTGTATTTTACATCTGGCTCAGGAGATTTGTGGATGCTCTCCTTGTTATAGGAACCTTTTACTGTGAAGCATCCTCAGCACGTGTGTTATGTAAGTTTCAGAGCATTGGCAACTTGTGAAAGGTATTAATGCCTCCTGTGGTAACATCCAGGCATGTTTGTCGTACACATTTAGGGAATTAATGGGCCGTTTGGACTTTGCATCCGGTGTGAATCTAGCAGTTGAGTGGACCAGGTTACACAGATTTCTGTGAAGAGGAAACCTGTTTTGTAGCTGGAGTTTGTGAGGCATCATTCTCACAAATCTCTGGATGAAGATGTAGTGGTGTTGGAAGCTCACTGGGTGTCTCTTCTAGCTGTTAGTGTGATTTATCTCATCTTAATTGAGTAGATTTCTAAGGAACAGCTTCTCCTGTTATTTTTTTTTTTTTGTCAGACCAAGGGGTATTCTTGCATTTACAAAATCCATATTAATATTCTGCAGAAGAGGCTGAAATTTTGTGTTTCTATGGTGTAAACTGTACTCCTTACTGTACCTGATTCTGCAGTAGAAACCATGTTAACAGGACTTCCCTGTATTTAACTTAATGTCGGTGCTATTGGGTGAGTGCTTAAACCAGTATGTTGTTAGGGCATTGTGTTAACTAGTACTGTTCGGTGACATGCAAAGGAAACAAGAACTGGTAATGAGTTCACAGCAGCACTGACGCTTTAGGTGGGAATTCCTTCCTGTGTTTGTATTTGCCACCTGGTTTCAGTGGTATCTGCAAAGGTTAATATTTCTCTTTAAAGCTATTAGTCATTTACAGTTAATCATGGTGAATGATTGACAAAAATTGAGTTAAGGTTTCAGAAAGAAGGTGTGGATAAGTTTTCAGAGTAGAGAATTGAAAAGCCAAGGAGGCAGGCAGTTTGTCCTGTAACGGCTCTGGTAGTATTTTGCTGTTTTTAACTTCTTCGCTTAAATACTTCATAACAAAGTGGGCTGCGATTGTGGCTTTTCTTAATGGCTTCTATTAACTGGTATGTTCTGACTGTTTACAAAGTCTTAAAGTGATAGGACTGGGGCTATAAACTGCAGAGGGGGAGATTTAGATTAGATGTAAGGAGGAATTTCTTCATAATGAGAGTGGGGAGGCCCTGGTCCAGGTTACCCAGAACAGTGGTGGCTGCCCCATCCCTGGAGGTGTTCAGGGGCAAGTTGGATGGGCCTTGAGTGTTGGAACTGTTTGATCTTTAAGTTCACTTCCAACCCAAAGGATTCTATGATTTAGTAAGTAATGGGTGCATGAAGGTTTTGAATGGATGTTTCGATATTCAGGTGATGCGACAGGTAAGAAGCTCACTCTGGATCTTGTGTAGCGTCCAAGTCCTGACTGAGAAAAGGCAGAACTGTTTCAGAGTTGCTGAAAGATTAATGACATAAAGACAAATATGTCGATTTCATTGTGTGGTGTTCAGGTGAAAACAAAGCATTTGTTTGAATTTTGCTGAAACTATGTGAAAGTCTGGGTGTCAAAGAGAAATTGCTTTTCAGAACATATAATGGGATGCCCATAAAGCAAAAGCATGCACTTAAATTGCTCTTCTCAAAAGGATTTGGTTTATGCATAGTGTAAGAAAGGCTGGTTTTCCTTTATGCTCACTGAAATGTCTTAAGAGTTCCAACTGATTTTAGTGTCCTGTATTGGGACCTTCTATAATAGAGCAGAGGAAAATAAATGTGTGTTGTTTCAACAGCTAAATCACAAAGCTTGTGCTTCTCATCAGTAGTGTATCACCATCATGGCATTTGAGTACTTTGTGTATTGACAGACTTACCTGTAAAGAGGATAAATGTCCATCTGCTGATGCCTTCTCAGTTCTGCTGCTCAGACAAGGCTTTCTCTGAACTGATCATTTTGATGACAAATCAATCACTTCTGGTTTAGGAGTTGGGTTTTGCAAGCATGTGCTTTTTCTTAGCCATCACTGTGACCAGATTTTACTACATTTGAATGTAAAATGCAGCATAGTGTCCAGAACTAGTTCTAGAACTACAATAGTTCTGACTGTGTGGGTAAATCTAAGGCTTTGAATGAGAGAAGTGTTTCAAAACTTGGGATTATTTTAAAGTATTATAAATAAAATTGGGAAGTATGAGTGATGTTAAAGTGACACAGCCAAAATCTAGGGGAGTACTTAGAGAGATGGTGGCTTTTGGGGTAGGTGCTGCGCTGAGCATCCCAATGGTGTTATTTCTCCATAGACTGCCTTGTCTATTGGTGTGGGCTGGTTTTCCAAACCTTGAGGAAAACTGAGTTGATCACTAGTGAGGTAGCACAGTTTGTCTGCTGCGTTTGGACTAATAGGAGTTAGAGATGGCTTTCTACCCACATTCAGAAGTAGCCTTGATAACATGCTCATTAGGAAGTAAAGGATGTTGGGGAGCTGGAGTGTGTCCAGAGAAGGAGAACGGAGCTGGGTAAGGGGCTGGAGCACAGGGGTTATAAGGAGCAGCTGAGGGACCCGAGGTTGTTTAGTCTGGAGAAGAGGAGGCTGAGGGGAGACCTTATTACTGTCTACAGTTCCCTGAAAGGGGGTTGTAGTGAGGTGGGTGGTGGTCTCTTCTCCCAAGTGACAGGCGATAGGACGAGAGGTGATGGCCTCAAGTTTCACCAGGGGAGGTTTAGATTGGACATCAGGAAAAAGTTCCTCACCAAAATGGTTTTTGGGCACTGGCAGAGGCTGCCCAGGGAGGTGGTGGAGTCCCCATGCATGAAGGTGTTTAACAGAAGGGCAGACGAGGTACTCAGGGTTCTGGTTCAGTAGTGGACAGGTATGGTTAGACTTGATGATCTCAAAAGTCTTTTCCAACCAAACAGTTCTATGATTCTAAATGTTCTGCCTAACATCCTTAGCAACGTTCTTCCTGCACTGGGCATTTCTGTGCCAGATAAACAGCTGGCATTGGATATTGGTTCCCAATATCACATCTGTGCCCAGCTTCTTCTCCCTAATTGTGTGGCCAACTTGATAGCTTAGGAACCCTATGAATGTTGCATTAAAACTGTATAATGAAATCGTTTTCTCTGTCTTTCAGTCTAGGATACCTGGGATATTAAAAGGGAGATTTTTCTTAGTCAGTTAAGATTTTAAAATGACAATTATATTTGAAAATTACAATTTCTGGTTTAAAATGTTGTTTTTTTCTGTTTCCTTGTGTAGCTATGTAGGAAACCTCTCCAGAGATGTGACTGAAGTCCTTATACTTCAGTTATTCAGCCAGATCGGACCATGCAAAAGCTGTAAAATGATAACAGAGGTAAGGCCTTCCACATCCGGGGGTGGGTACAAATGTAATGTATCTTAGGTACGCTTGTGCCAAAGGGATGGAGTTGGGGACTTCTTTGGACATTACCGATACTGTTTTTACTGATTGTGTTAATATTTTGATTTTGATTGTGTTTTAGCTTTTGGGGTATCTTTTTGAAGAGGTTTGTTGTTGTACACAGTCCTGTACGTTTCCTTGTAGTCCTGACATGTTTTACCACCAGATGCTGAGCTTCTGCTTTAAATAAAGAACTGATAGCCCCTCTTTTCAGAACAGCCTCATTCTGATGGTTAGAAGCTATAGTGTTTCAAGGATTATTTGTGGGTATTTTGTACATTTTTCACTATTTGAGCACGAGCCTCAGTTTTCGTTTCCCTTTCAAATGCTTCTTAACTATGGATGCAGAGTAAAAAAATCCTACAAATGAGGTTTTGCTCTTGTTGTGTCAGTGTGAATTGCTCTTGTCTGCACCTACCTGTTCTTCAGTTTGGGTTTTTTTTTCTTGTTAAAATGAAGTGATGAAATTTCTCTGATATTCCAGATAGGGTCTTGCGTACAGGCTGGGGTAAGTATTAACACCTGCTTCTCTCTGTGGTGAATACTCTGGTACATTGAGGATTGGTAGCCATTTCTGTGATCTTTTTGCTGCATCCTAGGCTGCTTCTCACTCTGTAGTATTTTTATGTCCTTGTGCATTTATAACTGATAATCTTGGAGCAGGCAGGGACCGACCATAACCTTTTCTAGATTTAATCTTTGGTCTTCAACTCTGGTTTTGTGTACGCTTTTTGCTACTTATGGTTCATCCTAACCTGCAGTTACAGGTTTCCTGAGTACAGCCACATGTTCTTTAAACAAGATCATTAATGACAGCATGAAAAGGCAAATCTTGTGACGAGACTTCTTTAGGAACTCTACATGCAACTCCTCTGTGGTCAACTTTTCCTTTCAATGTGACACGCTGGGGTTTTTTTTTGTTTTAGCTGCTTATTATCCACTTGATGCTTATTTAATCACTCTCATCTTTGCTTGATCTGACAATTCCCCATGTGGCACTTTATTACCACTTTTTAGTCTGGATAAGAGCTCTGCCGTGTTTTCTGTAGGGTTATTGAAGCAGGATAACAGAAGAATAGCCAAGCACAGTTGGGATTTTCTCTGAAGAAACAGTTTCAGCTGTCATACAGCCTTTCAGAAATCAGGTACTGCTGCTCCAGCCTTCAGCTGATGGAGAGATGTCAGCATCAGATTGATTTCTTGAGCATTAGATGAGAAATTCCAGCAGCCATTTCACCTTGATTTGGGTTTGGTAGGTTTAAGATTTTCCATATGCATAAAAATGAATGAGCCATGTTTATGGAATAAGTAGGCAGACAAAAAGTTGCCGGCAGCTGCATTCAGTCACGGGAGGTGGACATGCTGGGCTGGCCTTGGCGCTTGTCACCACGCAGTCAGCAAGTGCAGATTGGATTCTAGGCTGGAACTGGGCTGTAGTTGCAGCGCTTTTGGCTGCTGAAGTGCTTGTCGGTGCTCTGCATCCTGCTCATCAGTGTGGGGTCAGCTAATGGCCACTGAGTTACATTTAAGTAACTGTGACCTGTGCGTCGTTATTACCTGTGGTCACATTTATACCTGAACATTTCCCTTGTCAGCCAGGTGTATCAGCTGTTTGCTCACTCCCTCTCCTTTGTAGATGATGTGACATGAACATGTCAAGTGTTCAGAGATCCCAAGTGTTTCTTTCAGGGATATAAGGCACTCGAGGTGGTGGGACTGGCATTTGCAGGTGTCTCAAACACCTAGAGATCTGAGCATCTGCCAAGGGCACTTTTCTTGCATGTTCTTATTGCAAAAGACCTTCCTACAATCTAAAGGTAACATTGCGCTTCAGTCGAAGCATAAATCTATTAAGGCTTTAAATGGTTTTCCCAAATCTTGCTTTCATTGCACTAGGAAAGTAGTACAGGAAGAATAATTCTTGAGTGAATAACTTGAGTGCTTGGGGGCATCTAGGGTGAAGGTGCTCTTTTTCATAGAATCATAGAATAACCAGGTTGGAAGAGACCCACCAGATCACCGAGTCAAACCATTCCTATCAAATACTAAACCATGCCCCTCAGCACCTCATCCACCTGTGCCTTAAACACCTCCAGGGAAGGTGAATCAACCACCTCCCTGGGTAGCCTGTTCCAGTGACCCTTTCTGTGAAAAATATTTTCATTATGTCCAGCCTAAATCTCCCCTGGAGGAGCTTGTGGCCATTCCCTCTCGTCCTGTCCCCTGTCACTTGGGAGAAGAGGCCAGCTCCCTCCTCTCTACAACCTCCTTTCAGGTAGTTGTAGAGAGCAATGAGGTCTTCTCTCAGCCTCCTTTTCTCCAGGCTAAACAACCCCAGCTCTCTCAGCCATTCCTCATAAGGCCTGTTCTTCAGCCCCTTCACCAGCTTTGTTGCTCTTCTCTGGACTCGCTCCAGAGCCACAACATCCTTCTTGTGGTGAGGGGCCCAGAACCGAACACAGGATTCGGGGTGCGGTCTCACCAGTGCCGAGTACAGAGGGAGAATAACGTCCCTGGACCTGCTGGTCGCACCGTTTCGGATCCAAGCCAAGATGCCATTGGCCTTCCTGACCACCTGGCTGGCTCATGTTCAGTCGGCTGTCAACCAACACCCCCAGGTCCCTCTCCTGGCAGCTTTCTAGACAGACTTCTCCCAGTCTGTAGCTCTGCTTAGGGTTGTTGTGCCCCAAGTACAGGACCCGACATTTGGCCGTGTTAAACCTCATGCCATTGGATTCTGCCCAGCGGTCCAGCCTGTTCAGGTCCCTTTGCAGAGCCTCCCGACCCTCCAGCAGATCCACACTTCCACCCAGCTTAGTGTCGTCTGCAAACTTGCTAAGGGTACGCTGGATGCCTTCATCCAGGTCGCTGATAAAGACATTGAACAGGGCTGGACCCAGCACTGAGCCCTGGGGAACCCCACTTGT
Source organism: Clamator glandarius (assembly GCA_033459285.1). Lineage (NCBI taxonomy): Eukaryota > Metazoa > Chordata > Aves > Cuculiformes > Cuculidae > Clamator > Clamator glandarius. Next base: position 6,973 of record JAUNZM010002961.1, read on the forward strand.
AACTGGCCTCCAGCTGGATTTAACACCATTTCCCACCACACTCTGGGCCCGGCCATCCAACCAGTTTTCCACCCAGGAGAGCGTGTGCCTGTCCAGGCTGGAGGCTGACAGTTTCTGAAGCAGAATGCTGTGAGAAACTCTGTCAAAGGCTTTACTGGAATCCAGGAAGATACATCCACAGCCTTTCCCTCGTCCAGCAGCCGAGTCACTTTATCATAGACCATGCCATCAGGTTAGTTTGGCAAGACCTGCCTTTTGTGAACCTGTGTTGACTGGACCTGATCACCCAGTTCTCTTGCATGTGCTTCGTGATCGCACTCAAGATCACCTGTTCCATGACTTTCCCTGGCACTGAGGTCAGACTGACAGGCCTGTAGTTCCCTGGATCCTCCCTGCGACCCTTTTGTAGATGGGCACGACATCAGCCTCCAGTCCGGTGGAACTTCCCCAGTCAGCCGGGACTGTTGGAAGATGATGGAAAGGGGTTTGGCCAGCACATCCACCAGCTCCTTCAATACCCTCGGGTGAATCCCATTTGGCCCCGTGGAGTTGTGGGTGTCTAGTTGGGCAAGCAAGGCTCTGACCACCTCCTCTTGGACCATGGGAGCCTCATTTTGTTCCTCTAGTTCCTGGGTTTGTACACAAAGGGAACACCTTTCTTTACAATTAAAGACTGAGGCAAAGAAGGCATTAAGTACTTCAGCCTTTTCCTCGTCCCCTATCACTGTTGTTCTTTCTGTGTCTAATAGGGACTGTATGGTCTCCCTGGTCCTCCTTTTATTATTTATATATTTATAGAAAGATTTTTTGTTATCTTTCACTGACTTTGCCAATCTGATTTCTAGTTGAGCCTTAGCCCTTCTGATTTTTTCTCTACACAATCTCACTTCCCTCCTGGTAGTCCACCCAGGAAGCCTGTCCCCTCTTCCAGAGCCCATAAACATTCCTCTTCTTCTTGATATTACTCAAGATCTCTCTGTTCAACCAAGCTGTTTTTTTCCCCTGCCGGCTTTTTTTTTTTTCGGAACATGGGGAAGGCTTTCTCCTGAGCTGCTAGGATCTCCTTTTCGAAGAGCTCCCAGCCCTCATGGCTTCCTTGCCCATGGAGCACATCATGGCAATTGTGACTTAAAACTCTTTTTATTTTTTTTATAGTATCAGGTGTGTTTTTCTCATCTCTGTTCCTTTTGCGTGTGTCAGAGACACCTGGTGCTCAGGGTGCTTAGAGGGATGCCTTCAGCCTGCTTGATCATTCTAGGTATATAAAGGCCTTGTGATTAGTTCAGCTATTAGGTAATAATAGCTTCCATTGCTTGGGTGAGGCAGAGTTACATTTGAAGATGTACAATCCAGTTTTACAGAGCAGAATTAGAATTCCTTTCTCTATGGAAGCATACATGAATTTTTAGAAGTTAAATAGTAAAACAGGCGAAGGCCTGCTCTTCACTTGTGTGAGAGCTATGCTCTGTCCTACAAAGTAGGAGCTTGGGCTGCAGAAGTACTAATGCCAAAGCAGTTTCTTTACATGCAGGAGCCTTCCCTGTCGACATACTAAGTAATAGTAATTCATTTAATTTAAGATTAGTGTTTATCATCTTTTGGTACATGCAAGGCAGTAAGTGGAGATGTTTTGATGTAAGGCTCTAGGTTTTGTACTCGTTCCATCTTTTAGGCAGATGAAATCCCATGTTGAAGTTGGCATTCCAGTTAGCATTTCTACTTGATCAGCTTTTCAGAAAACTGAGATTCTTTGCACGTAATGCCTTGGTACATTCAGTGCTTCAGTGAGCTCTGTTGCTGTTTGTAAAGGGGATTCGCTAGGCCATCCTACAAAACCAGGTTCTACCCAAGGTTTAACAGAGTAACAGTCAGCTGATTCGTGTCTTCTTCCCTTGGTCTGACTATTCTGAGTCCTTTTCAAGGGGTATTTCTCAGTTGCTGGGGATGACATTTGGCAGTTGGGACCGAGAATATGTGACTTCTGGGTTGCTCTCTGCTATTGATGCTCAAGAAAATAAAAGGAACAACTTTGTAGTGGGAGGAGAGAGAGGAAACTGGCCATAATGTATCTGGGGAACAACCCTTTCAAGTTCTGATTATACTTATGAGGCAGAAGACCATTTTTCTTCTTCTTTCTCCATTCTTCCTCTTCTCCCCTCTCCATCCAGCGTGCAGGTTACTTTTCTTTTTACTTTTAGTTTAGTAAACATTCCAAGTGCTGAGCCCTCATACAAACCAAACTGTGCTTCAGAACATGCTAGACCTTTACAAAATGTCCATCTTAATTCTTGATGTGTAATGTCAAAGGCTATTTCATAAATCTAATGCAACGAACTCTTAAAGTTTCTAGCTATAAGTAATATATTTTCCTGGATTTTCTTCTCAGCAACCCGATAGCAGAAGGGTCAACTCTTCTGTTGGATTTTCTGTTTTGCAGCATACAAGCAATGACCCTTATTGCTTTGTGGAATTTTATGAACACAGAGATGCAGCTGCTGCATTAGCTGCTATGAACGGGAGAAAAATTTTGGGGAAGGTAAGCTGTTTGTGTTATAATCTTGGATTTGGGGAATACGAATCTGTAAAAATGTGAATAAAACATGGGGGGCATTTGTTTTGTTGAAGATATTTACTGAGATGAAGTATTGTTAGGGTAATGTTGTAAAAATACTGATTTATTAAAGTAAGTCTGAAGAAATGCATGATTTGTGGTGTTCTAGTTACTACAGTATATTGTATTAAATGATGATTTCCAAACGTTGTTGTAACCTGCCCTTGAATGAACTTGTAACATGTAAGAATTCTGTGCATTTATACTAAATCTCATGCTTGTTTTCAGGAGGTCAAAGTAAACTGGGCAACCACACCAAGTAGCCAGAAAAAAGATACATCCAGTAAGTAAAGTAATGCCACAGCATCACTTCTACACAAATGCTTCACAACCTGGTAACGATTTATCATAAATGCTTTTAAACAGAATTTTTCTCCTTCCCATCTTGTATTGAATAGAGTGTTGCAAACTAATTCTTCTGTTTCTGCTTTACAACTGGGGAAACCTGAGTGGACAGATTTAAGTTGCTGCTGCTCGTCAGATGGAATCCTGGGTGTTCCTGATCCCCAGCGCTGTGTGCAGAGCATCGCTTTCGCAGGACCTGAAGCTTGAGATTGAGATAGCAGTTAAATATTTGATTAGTAAATTATTTACTTTCAGATCACTTCCATGTGTTCGTTGGGGATTTAAGTCCAGAAATAACAACAGAAGACATCAAGTCAGCATTTGCTCCTTTTGGTAAAATATCGTAAGTATCATCATAAACATTTTTAGTATCGGTTAGAAAATATGACTGTGAAAATACGTTTCTGGGTTGAAATGGTTTTTTTGTCATTTGAGATAAATATTCTGATGTGCATTTCCTTATGTTGGGTGGGCAGTAGAGAGGGGTGGTTGTGTAATCTTGGTATATAATAATGTTATGTCGGTAATGTAAATAAAGCAATATGCTTTTAACCTAATATATATGCTAATGTCCTTTGATTTCTTCTTATTAAAAATTAGTGTTTGTGATTTGTTTGCATTGTGTACACGAGGGTGACTTGACAAGGGGTCTGTGTTTTGTAGGCAGCCTAGAATATGGGGCTATTGGAGGGTAATTTAATGAAACAGCAGCCGAATAACTGGTGAATGCTTTGAAAAAATGCTCATATTTATGAAAAATTAATTACTTTTTTATTATAATGGGATTAATTGAAATTATAACATTTTGAAAAAAAGAGCAGTGAATTTGCATCATGTGCGTATCTGCCAGTAGAGAGAAGAATTCTTTGATCTTCTTATAACTAATACGGGTGATTCCCAGTCACCTGGTGTTTTAATTGAATTTATTTACCATTACAAGAATCCGTGTGGATACTAAACCATGTGTGTCCTTAAAACACGGTAACACTCCCTGGAGGTGTTCAGAGCCAGATTGGATGGGGCTTTGAGCAACTGGATCCAGTGGGAGGTGTCCTGCCCGTGGCAGGGGGTTGGAACTGGATGGGCTTTGAGGTCCCTTCCAACCCAAACTGTTTTGTGATACTGCTGCAAAAAAAGGCTGTTAATCTTCTATCAGTTTATCTTTAAATAAAGTCGCACGTGAAGGTTTTTATACTATTTTACAGGACTATATTTCTAAGAACCAGAATTCTTATTTTTCTCTTGTTCTGTACGCATATTTTTAAATGAATCCTAAATCTGATTTCTTACTTCTGCTGTTTTGTTTACTTTGCTTTTTTTGTCTCTTTAATGTGGTAAGTAGCACTGTTTAAAAATCGATTTTAAAAACGAATAATTCAGGGTTTTTTTGTTTCTCGATCTATATTTATACCTGAGACCTGCAGTTTTTCTTAAGTCCAAGTCACAATTAAAAGTAATAGCATTCTGGTTATTTTGCAGAATTGCTCATAAGAATGGACAGGATCTTGAAGGCTAACTGCAAGGAACTGTGCACACTGGAACTCAGTTGTAGATTTTTTCTCATTTCTATTTATTCTTATTATACATTATTTATATATACATATTTTAGTATTTACATTTTAACATTCTATATTCAGTGCAGTTCTATATTTCCAATCATTTTAACTTACTCACTAAAATTTCTGTGTAAATTTGTTGTTTTCGTACTGGTGTGCTTAGCGTTGTTGTTAGTTTTATTCTCCTTTTCTGAAATTTCTGAAAATGTCAATTTTTCAAAATTTACAGCTGCCCAAACTCCAAAATGATGGTAGAGAATTGACCGAGAAAAATAAAGAAATCTGTTAACAGGCCATGTATGCCTTTTAATTCCTATTTTTTCCTCTTTTTCCATTTTTTAATATTTCATATATTTTGTATCACTAGGCAGAAGACATTTAATATATAGAAAATGCATGGTAAATTAGATAGAATTGTTGCAGTAATTTATAGAACAGTAAACTTTAGGACCCTAGCAAATAGAATATTAGACAAGGAAACTTTTATTTCTCTTATACTTCCGATTTGAACATTCTACTTGTAGCCAGCATAGGTTATGTGGATAGGTTGCATGTTTATTACATGTTATTTTTTTTGTCCTACTGCTTTTTTCTAACAGGTAACGAAGCAATAGGGGGAGAGGTCAGGAATGGCTAGTTTTAGGGCTAACTGAATTGATAGTACAAAATTATGCTCACAATACAGTGTGTGTGGTTCCTTTTAGTTTTTATTTTGCAGGTGATTAATACTGCCCTCATACAGCTGTGCTTCTCTTTGCAGGGACGCACGGGTAGTTAAAGACATGGCAACTGGAAAGTCAAAAGGCTATGGTTTTGTATCTTTTTATAACAAACTGGTGAGTAATCACAATGCAGATAGAAAACAATTGCCATTTCCGGCTTCTTGCTCTGCTTTTTGGTTTACACATTCACCACATGTCATCTCCCAGGCAAATCAACGCGCTTCTATGGCACAAATTTAGTCCGAAAGTTGTTATTTATGGTTGAGGCCAAATTAATTCAGATAGCAGGAATGCTGCAAGAACATTGCCAGCAAAGATGGGAGAGCGTTGCGGAAGCAGGTTTCTGAAGACAGAGAGATTGTTTGGGTATGTTGAGGTAGCTCGGCTCGGTCTGTAGCACTGTCATCTGTGCAGCGAGGTGGTGCCTGGTTCTTTCAGTGATGTCTTCAGTCTCTTAGCTGAGTCACTGCACGGGCACAGCTCCCTTTAAGGAAGGAGCCCTGGGGAATGCCGTTCTGGAGCCCTCAGTCTGAGGGAGCGTGGTGCCATCCTGTGTAGTGGGGCTGGTGTTTGCCAGGCAAAGATCCACGTCAGACCTCCATTTTTCTGGGGACTCAGTGCAGCCAAGTGCATCATACGCTGATCTGTCTCAGCAGCAGACTTGTTTGTAGCACTTGTTTGGGTGTGTTGTAATCTTTCTTCTCATCTCCTTAGGATGCAGAAAACGCTATTGTACACATGGGAGGCCAGTGGTTGGGAGGCCGGCAGATCAGAACTAACTGGGCAACGAGAAAACCACCAGCCCCGAAGAGCACACAAGAAAGTAAGGCCTTTGTGTTCGCTCTTTTGTGTGTCACTATTCATTGCAGGACTAAAACATCATGTTGCCAATATTGTGCTTCTTAATTACATATCTGACATGACTTCCGGATGCATTTTTGGGTATATTGTATCAACATAGTGGTGGCACCACTGGTTTGTTGTCAAATATTGAATGTGTTTTCTTAAACATGTAATTCATGGTTGTGTATGAGGTAGGTGTCTGGGATTCTGTGCTTATTGTTAGCCTGGCCTGTGTCAAGTATAGTGTGGCCTGCAGGAGTAGGGAAGTGATCCTTCCCTTGGTGAGGCTGCACCTGAAATCCTGGGTTCAGGTTTGGGCCTCTCCAAGATGGACATCAAGGGGCTGGAGTGTGTCTAGAGAAGGGAACAGAGCTGGGGAAGGGGCTGGAGAACAAGGGTTCTGAGAGGCAGCTGAGGGACCTGGAGTTGTTTAGCCTGGAGAAGAGGCTGAGGGGAGACCTTATCTCTGTCTACAACTACCTGAAAGGAGGTTGTAGCGAGGTGGGTGCTGGTCTCTCCTCCCTGGTAGCTGTTGACAGGACAAGGGGAAATGGCCTCAAGCTGCACCAAGGGAGATTTAGGTTGGATCTTAGAAAATTCTTTCCTGAAAGCATTGACAGAGGCTGCCCAGGGAGGTGGCTGAGTCCTCGTCCCTGGAGGGGTTTAAAAGATGGGTAGATGATGTACTTGGGGACGTGGTCTGGTGGTGGGCTTAGCAGGACTGGATTGATGGTTGGACTCAATCTTAAAAATCTCTTCCAACCAAACCCATTCTATGATTCGGTGATTCTACTGCTTACAAAAATCTTCTCTCTTCGTAGATAATACAAAACAATTGAGATTTGAAGATGTAGTAAATCAGTCAAGTCCCAAAAACTGTACTGTGTACTGTGGAGGAATTGCCTCTGGGCTAACAGGTACAATTTATTGTATTGCCTTTTTATTACTGGAGCTCTTTAGATACCAGGATGTTTAGTAATTAACAAACATTATGTATTGTAGATCAACTTATGAGACAGACCTTTTCACCGTTTGGACAAATTATGGAAATAAGGGTGTTTCCAGAAAAAGGTTACTCATTTGTCAGGTATGGAGAGAGAAAAGCAAAACCTGTGGGTTTGTCCATGTCATGGTGATCCATCTTCCTGTAATTTCTTTGGCCTGAGCTTGCACTGATGCAGTAGAAGCTGTCATTGCATGTTCATAGGAAAATTTGTGACTTCTAAACTGGTCACCACTCTATTGACCTGAGAGGAGGAGAATCTGTGAGAGCGGATCTCTCTCCGGGTTTCCTCTGTGTGTGAAGTCACTGGTGGTTTTTACCAGTCAGATGAAAGCACTGTTAGGCCTAATATTTGTTTGGTTTTATATCCTTCAGGTTTTCAACCCATGAAAGTGCAGCACACGCTATCGTTTCAGTTAATGGAACCACAATTGAAGGACATGTTGTTAAATGTTATTGGGGTAAAGAGTCCCCCGATATGACTAAAAACTTCCAACAGGTAACTAACTGCCCTTTAACCCTTTTGTTGTCTCAGAAAGCAGTTGTATCTCTACCTGTAATGCCTCCCCAGCTACAACAGCTGAGTTGGGTGGTAGATCTCTTCTGGAACTCTGTGTCTTGTCTCAGTTATGCCCCAGTTGTTCATAACACTGGGTTAGTGATTTTGGTGGAATATCTGTTACTGTCTTTACAATTCAAGATAGAGCTTCTCTGATTATTGCTGGTCACCAACTGCAGACGAGGTGACTCTCCACCCAAATATTCTTCAGTATTTATTTAACAAGTTTTTCAGTACGTGGCTATAATTAAGTCTCAGTGATGTCTTATTGATTTTTCTGATCTCATTATTGCTAAGCAGTTTTATCCTTTTGACTGATACAGCCAAAGTTTTTGCCTTTAGCAGCACAAGAGAAAAACAGAACCCATCTCTAGAACCTGTATTACTGTGAATTTTTCTTTTTGTAGGTGGATTACAGTCAGTGGGGGCAGTGGAGCCAAGTATACGGAAATCCACAGCAGTACGGGCAATATATGGCTAACGGGTGGCAAGTACCATCGTATGGAATGTATGGCCAAGCGTGGAATCAACAGGGTTTTGGAGTAGAGTGAGTAGACGTATTTAATTGTTCAGAGTATTCCAAGAATGTTATATTTGAGTTTTGGGCTGATGTGGTTCAAGGGTTGCACAGGGTTTCAAGCCTTGTGGGGACTATATGTGTGTAAAGCTTAGATTTATTGGTCACTGTAGCCCGAGTAGTGGGGTAAGTTGCTCTGACCTGTACTTGATGACGCATCTTGTGACCGTGGGGTTTGGAGACTCAAGGCACAAAGACTTCTTCTGTGTAGAGTTGTGGACAGTGGGCTTGTCTGGTACCTAAAAATGTTCTGGGTTCTGACTCAAGGTAGTGAATCTGAGCCAGGGAGCCCAGGTGTCATAGACTAGTTTGGGTGGGAAGGGACCTCAAAGCCCATCCAGTCCCACCCCCTGCCATGGGCAGAGACACCTCCCACTGGACTAGGCTGCCACAAACCGCATCCAGCCTGGCCTTGAACAGTGGTGGGCAGTCACCACTTACCTGGGCCAGGGCCTCGCCACCCTCCTTGTGAAGAATTTTTTCACAGTGTCTAATATAAATCTTCTCCAATTTAAAACCATTCCCCCTTGTCCTATTGCTTCATATCCTTGTAAGAAGCCCCTCCTAGGCTTTCCTGTAGCCCCTTCCGGTACTGGTATTGAGATACATACCTGGAGAGAAGGAACTACTTACTGGCATTGTAACCTGGGCAGTTGAAGAACCTGGGTGGACTTTTAATATCTGATCTCTTGAAGAATGAAGACTTCACAAGAACTTCTTGTTTTGACTTAGTTCTAAAAGAGCTTCACTGTTTATGGCATTCTTCATTGTCTCTTGCCAGTAAACCATACTAAGCCCTGATAAACCTATCACTGGTATTTGTGCCAGTTGAGAGTTTTTCGTGTTTCTACATCCCTAGTGCTCAGTTACAGCCACCTGTGCATGTATCCATCTTGGGAGGTGGTTGTCTATGCAACTGATACCCGAGATTTGTGGGGCTTTCGTGGTTTTGTTGCTAAAAAGCTTATTTTCCAGACTCTGGTAGCACTGGACCTGGATTACTTGGGAAAAGAGATGAAGCAATTGTTCTGTTTTGGTGGAGAGAGCAGTGTAGGAAGTGTGATGTTGTCCTTTTATTTAGTTTATTGTCTATAACAACAATTCCATTGTCTGTTGTTGTAAATAACTTGATCAGCTTGCATGATTATTTTTTCTTCTGGTTTTTTTCCCCCCTTTCCCATTTCTTTTCAAGCCAATCTCCATCTGCTGCCTGGATGGGTGGATTTGGTGCTCAGCCTGCCCAGGGACAAGGTGCTCCGGTAATACCTAACCAAGCTGGATATGGTATGGCAAGCTACCAAACGCAGTGAGCTGGGACTCTGTTTCAAAGTGTGTATTTCACGATAGGCTGCAGTTTCCAGTGACATTCTGAAGACTGGAATGTAGACAATGGAGAGAAAAAAAAAGAAAATATTTATTTTAAAAATGGAAATGTTTGGAACCTTTAGCACAGCTTTGCTTTGGTGAAGGACACAAATGTCTTCTAGTTCTGCCTTTTTAAGTTTTTGTTCATGATGGATATGAACATGTTTTCCTTTGTGTACAAAAATGAAAAATAAAGTCAATAAAGACAATTCTGACTACAAATTTTGATATGGTAGGAGAAACGGCTGATGGATTTGATCCCTAGGTTACCATTCCATTTTGATTTTGTTCCGTCTTCAGTCTTTCATATTGCTGTGCTTTTAAAGAGAGATGATGTTGAAAAAGAGCAAGTTGCTTTTAGATGGAGGCACACCCTGAAATCAACTGTGGACCAGTCGTTACACCCTGCTAGACAGCATTGATTTTTATGCTCAGAAAGTTTGTGTAGGGCTTGGAATGGGTTTTTTAAAGAGATTTAATTTTCTACCTGCTTAAACCCAGTCTAATACCATGAACGGCTCGGTCTCGAATGAAAACCAATACCGCTTGGGTGATTCCACATGACTCTTGCAGTCCATGTTCTGGCACACAAATGCTTCTCGGAGCTGGGTGGCTTCTTAAGCCTGTAGTGTTTTGCATTTAATTCTGAGAAGTAAAGACCTTTTTTGCAAGTATGTTGTTTGTTTGAATCAATCAGTCATACTTGTGCTTTTACATCACCTTTGAAGGCTACACCTTGTAAATATTTCATGATTACAGTGTTTCCAAGGCATGCTCAAACATAGAAGTAGCAGTGTAATGATTCAGAGTAATACTTCGTACCCTCTGCTGCTTGAAGTGCAGTGGATGGTCAAGAATGTGCGAGACTGACATTTCCAAAGCTGGCTATTGTGTCAAGTTCCATAAAGAACTGTAACGAAGAGCCTTAATTTTAATTTCCCAAGTCTTTAATGCCTCACCTTTTTGTCAATGGAAACATGAAATTTTTGCTTTACGTTATTTGAGATGTAAATACCTTGGTTACCAACCTTGTTACGCCTATTTCAAGGTTACTATAAGTTGTAAAGTATCCGAGTGTTTTGAAAAACCTTGATGTTTTTTTAAGTCTAGAAATATTTTGCCCAAGAGTTTTTTAATGAGATTGTTAAAAACATCTTATTTTAGAGAATATTCAACATACCATTTGGTAAAATGGAGATGCAGTTGAAACAGCACACCAACTTGTGGCTTATTTTTAATTCAAAGTGTTTGTCTTTCTGGGTGGTTTGTGTACTGAGCGTGTTGATGCATAAATGATGGAGATATTGAAATGGTAAACTTGGGTTACTCCGGGAATCATTTTATGGATACATTGATATAAATTGCCTCAATAAATTTAAAGTTGGAAATGAATGTTAAGTTAGGTACCAGGACTGTATCTTGCCTGTGGCAGCTAGAGGGTGCAACTGTTCCAGCTGAGATCTGCTGAGGCAGGCACGGCTGAAGGGCTCAGGATCAGCAGTGATAGCTCAGTGAAGCATACTTGCATCTTAAAAGAAACAGAATGTTTGGTTTTTGAGGTTATAGTTCTCCACAAGCATCTTGAGAAGCTGCGTACTTTATCTTTTCTTGTTGTGCAGGTGTTGCAAGTTGGAATAGATCTTGAAACAGAGACTTGCAGTTCTGTTAAACCCAGCCAGGCTTTGCAAGTAACTACACTTCACACTGTAGTGATTCACACAGGAATTTTTTAAATCATCTTCTACTTGGTACACTTAATAGTACCTTCTTTTAGATCAGGCAGAAGTGAGACACTGGAAGAGCAGTTTAGTCAGTTGGCTCAACTGTCCCCTGAGCTGCTCGTAGCTCTGGGCATCTACTGCATGCAAAAAGGACTGATGGTGGTGTGGAGCCGTGAGTGCTTGTGATGGCAGAATTGGCCCTTGTGCTGCCGTTTCTTCTTTACATAGTGTTTTTCTGCTCGAGTTAGGAACCAGATATGTTTTTCTATACATGTTGTACATATGTGTATGCAATCTACCTGAGGATTGGCCTGTACATTGTAGTTTAGAAAGAAAGTCACAAGTAAGTCTGCGCTTTTTGTTACAGTTACCTGGTTTAAAAAAGAAATCATGAGTCAGTAGATACGCGCACTGTGAATTATGTCAGTAGTTCTTAGACTTCACCTGAAATCTGGGGTTTCTACATAATTAGAGGAGTTTGACACGTGAGTGTGTTCTGGATGTGTGCTGGTGGGTGAGGAGTGTGTTCTTTAGGCACTGCTGACAGTGTCGGGGACGCAAGTACCATTTAAACGGGTGTCGGATGAAGGCAGTGATCTTTTGGGTCTCGATGTCTAGATCACCTTAAATCTGATTATTTAATACACCTGCTGCAGAGCTGGGCCATATCTGACCTGCGTTTCAGGTTGAAAGATAGGAGATACTCTCTCAATTTAGTCTTGTTGATTTTTATACAGCTTTTCTTAACGATGATATTTTTTCGCAGACTGCTCACGGCCTGGATTCTCCAGCGTTCTGTCATGTTTCTGTAGCACTGCGAGGAAGAGTTGTAATTTGGACTGCTTCCTACTTGGTAGCATTCATACATGTGTCACTGACTGTTTTTTGGCACCAAAGAGCCTCTTTCACCGTCCTGCTTTTCTGAGTGACTGTTCTGCTGTTGTAATTTCTCCAGCTACAGAAATCAACCACTACCCTTACCCCTTACTGCTAGGATTGGAGTTCAAAGAGTGTGGGTTAATCATAGCTTGAGTTGATGCGGGAAACCTGAGGCAAGGTTGTAATTTGCAGCCACAGAAAGCGTTCAATAAAAGCAAAACCTGCTCAAGGGCTTCTCCTGTATTGTCATCTGTCAAAGCATTGTCTCTGCTGTACAACGGCGCAACACTTGGTGAAGTTAATGTTAGGGGATTAGATGTATGCAGACTTCTCTGTAGTGAGGGGTGATAGCATTTGAGTGTTCCTCTTTGAAAACAAGGGCTCAGTCGCTCTCGTTTGCCCTGGTCCCAGATACTCAGCAGCTGTCTTTGCCAGCTGCTTGCAGAGAAGGGAGGAGGAGGAGGAAAGGGGACCCTTTTGTTTGTAGAACTGAAAGGGTTAGAAATTCGCATGGCTGCTGGTCTAAATGGACGATTTCTGGAGTGGGGCTGGTAAGAACTCAATCAGAATTACTGGTCCACTACCCAAAATGCTGAATAGTGCTGATTTCCTAGATGGAACCTGACTTGCTGGAGCCAGCTCTGTAGAAGTTGAAATACCATGGATGATGAGGAAAAGCTGCCGTCTTCCATATGTGTACCTGGTTCTTTGCCCTCAGTAAATAGAGATTTATTGCTAGGTTCTGTTCCGAAGAGAATTTTCCTTATGATTTCTTTGGTCTTTCCAGTGAAGCAGATCTTTTTCATTCCAGGAACTGTTCGTTTACTGGGAGGCTGTCAGGTGCTATGGGAAAGGCCAACTGATAGAATTTATTGCTTAGTTCAGACCTTCCTACTTAGGTACCAACTGTGGGGAAAATATCACTCTTAGTTATTAGAAGGGTCATTTGCTTTTGCACTCTGCCTTTGTAGAGCCATTTCTGCTGGTGTTTCACTTGCACCTGGCAGCACAAGGAGGCTACATGGATACATTCTAGCTCCTGAGGATGGAATCGACCCCTTGGAGTGGCTTGTAAGTGCCACAACACTGGGCTGGGTCACTGCTGTACAGTCACACGCTGGAAACATTTCTGCCTTGCTGCTTGCCTTGTTTTAAGTGCAAACCTTTAGCTTTACAGAGAATCTGTCCTATATATATGCTGATATCCGGGGAAGGCTGAGCTCCAACATTATTTCCTGCACTCTCAGTACTAATTAGAGGTTTCATTTACAGGTAAACACTATGGCTTTGTCAGAGAATTTACTGTTGTTGTTATGACTTACTATCTAACTACATGGCTAATTTTAGGCAGACCTCAAGAAAAATGTGTGTTTCTAGCGCACTGTTCCTAGGTAAATCTGGCCTCCTACTTGGATTTATGTCCTCATGGAATAAGGATACACAAGTATCGGAAACGTCTCTCGGATAGCTTAAAAGGGGCATTTTCAGAAGCAGGCGTATCACTGTAAGCGAGCGTATCACTGTGAGCTTGTAATAGGCATATAGTGAGACCTTGTTCTGGAAGTGTAACAGCTTTTCAAATGGTCAGTACCTGAGATGAGAGGACCAACATGTGTTGCATTTTAAAGCAGATGAAGGCCAGTGAATTAGGTGATGCTGTGTAAGTACTCATGAGAGCATTCTTCCCAGCATCTTTTTGCTCTGTGGCCTTCTAGGAAATAGTATAGAACTGTCCACCACGAGATACACGCAGATGTTTGTCAAGGGATGCAACGTTGTGCTTTAAATCCATTTTGCAGGGTCACAGCATCTCGCAGCGAGTGTCTGACGGAAGCTGCAAAAGTTAGAAACCACACTTTTTATTGGAATGCTTCTGCAGCAAAGCCTTACCTGGAAGGTATTGCCTTTTGTGTCTGGCTTTTCGACAGAAGGCAGACATGGTGCACTCACTGGAGGTGTCCAAGCGTGTCCAGATCCTCACTTACGAGGCTGCAGAAGCAGGCGTTTGTTTGTAACTGTGTTTATTGTGGAAAACATGCATGGTTACTTGTAGGTGATAAGCCTGCATAGCTCTGATTTTCTGTGCCCTGTCTATTTTGCTGTGTTCCTTGTTTTTATTAGGTTTGTTCCTAGCTGACAGCGTCGTAGTGAACCTGCCGTGCACAAGGAGCTGGGCTGTTGCATTTGGATCCCTTTCTGAGAAACAAACACCAACCTCTGGGATTGCTTTAATATTCCCCTCTACTGCAAAAAACTCTTCCTTTACTTTATGCATATTCTGATATTTACAGATCTGTTGCAAGCATGTGTGAAGTACTGTATTTTTTGTGATTTCAGGTTGGTACCAGACTCTCTATAACAAAGCCTGAGGCTTCTTACTGCTTCCTCCTCTCAGTCCTGACTACAAATAACCCAGAGAGGCTTAGAAGGCTTTTAAGGTTTTGATGATGATTTCTTAATTCATTTCTAGTTGAATATATGAGTATTGCTTTTTCAAAGTTGAATTTGTTACTGCTGTAAAATTGGTTATTAAAACCATTTTCCTTTGTGCCAAGTTTTAATTTATGGGGCTACTTTTATTTTCTGAAAGCTCTTTTTAAACACTGCAAGTTAAAGAAACTCAAGCATCATAGAATGGTTTGGACCTTAAAGCCCATGCAGTCCCACCCTCTGCCATGAGCAGGGACACCTCCCACTGGATCAGGGGCTCCAAGCCCCATCCAACCTGGCCTTGAACACCTCTGGGGATGGGGGCAGCCACCACTGCTCTGGGCAACCTGGGCCAGGGCCTTCCCACTCTCATTGTGAAGAATTTCTTCCTAATGTCTGATTTAAATCTTCCCCCTTCAAATTTAAAGCCATTCCCTTTCGTCCTGTCACTTCAATTCCTTGTAAAAGTCGCCTCCCCAGCTTTCCTGGAGCCTCATTAATGAAAGGCCACTGTAAGGTTTCTCCCTGTATTAGTCTGGCTGTTTGAGCATAAATACGCATTTCATACCGACTTAATGAAACATTTTTATTTCTCCACTGTCACTGAATCACACAGAATGTCCTGAGTTGGAAGGGATCCACGAGGATCATCAAGTCCAACTCCCATCACTGCACAGGACAACATTTAGATGGAAAGAGCAATGTGAAATTTTAGTTTAAAAAGTTCACCCACTTCAGTTGCAAGCTTCGTAATGTTGGCTCTTGCTTTTTGTCTCCATGTAGTTTATGCAGAGGCCTTGGTGCAGCTTTAAGGTGAGGTAGGAGACCTGCTGGAACCACTTGGCCTGCAATTTGTTTTCTGCATGTTTAAGTGTCGCTGCCAGGGTTTTGCAGACTGTATCTTGGTGTGTCTAAAGCCGCTGGAGTTGGAGGTAGTGAGGAATGTTCCACAAGATTAGGGATAAAAGTTGACCCTGTGAACCTCCTTATACTGGAACATATTTACAGAGGGGTGAGTCAGAGTTTTCTCCGAGTTCAAAGCAAGGGGTGCTGGACATGGTCCCCTGTTTTATTTAGGTAAGCCTGGAATGGAATAGAGTTTTCTACCAGAATGCTTTTCAAAACTGTGTATCTCCCAGGGAAGGTAGTATTCTTTTTTCTCTGTGTGTGTCTTATAAAGAGATTAGAGACGTGGCTGCCCTATCCGTGGAGGTGTTCGAGGCCAGGTTGGATGGGACTTGGAGCTCCATATGCAGCGGGAGGTGTCCCTGCCCGTGGCAGGGGCTGTGACTGGATGGATTCTGAGGTCCCTTCCAACCCAAACCATTCCACAATTCTATGTTTTATTATCTGGTCTTTGGTATTTGTGAGTCTTCAGGTGAGAGAATGTATTTAGCTAAGACTTAAAGAAATGGCTTGCTGGTTGGAGGTTAATACTCTTAAAAAGTGACTCATGGCTTTGAATGGAAAGAAAAATCCCAGTTCTGACATCATCAGTTCCCATTGCTTTCTCCCGAAGGGAGAGGCCTGGCCATACTCTGGTGTGTTCCAGCAGTGAACCTGCCACTGAGGTCTTTTGAGTTTGAACTTTGAAAACATAGGAGCTAACATAGATAAAAAATACACCAAATCTACATCCTTCTGAGTTGCTGATGCTCTCTGTGCATTTCAGCATTGGCGTGTGCGGTAGGAAGAGCTCTAAAGCCATGTTGGCCAACCCATTCGGAACAGAGAGGTGAATGTTGATGGAGTCTGGTTTTATGGATGGAACCTGTGCTGCTCTGAACAGTCTGTGGTTTTTGTGCATGTATTGTCATGAATTTAAAACCTCTTCTGTTCTCTGGCCAGAATTCAGCTTGTATCGTGGCAGCTGGTCCTGTTTTCTCCTGTTGCCTCTAATGCGCAGCTGCAGAATGGATTTTAACAGATAACTCCCTGTTTAAATTGATGTGGAAATAATGTTTGGGCAAATGCTGAGCTGTGTAACCCCTATTCAGGGAGTCCTCTGTAAGTTATAAAATCACAGTGACATTTGGTTTTGCTTTCTGAGTCTCCTGTGGGAGGGAGGATGCAGCAGTTAGTGCTTAGGTTTAAGTGGAAAGGAATTGACTTGGAAATCACTACAGTCCAAAGCAGACCTATTTGCTTGTAGAGATTTGTGAGGAAACAAATGCCTCATCCTCTTATTTTATCAGCTGGTAAAACCTCATTGCCAATTTTGAGCCAAGATTGTTAGAGGGGGAGAAAAACCATCTTGCAAGGCTGGCTGCAGGGTTGGTAGTACAAGCAGGAAACTTCCTGTGGAAAGCCTGGAGCATGGGGTTCTGAATCACCCTAGTCTGGTTGAGGTTCTCAGGTCAGCTCTGATTTTTCATAGCATCTGTTCTACTATGTGCCCTGGCCAAGGAAATGGTTGAGGGAGCCAGCAGGACCTTCCAGGTGGGACAGGAATATGATGGGACAGCTGGAGAAGGTCTTGAGTCAGCAACGCTGGTGATCCCAGGGAACCGTCTGAAGGAGCCTGGGCAGCAGAAACGCTTCACTGGTGTGTGTGTCACCTCCAGAACAGGGGGCTGCGGTTGAGCCGTCCCCGCAGCAGCGCAGCAAACTTCTTAAATCCACACCCAGAGTCAAGAGATCTTCACCAGCTCAGATGGGTTTTGACCCCGGTGCTGCAGGCGGAGCCCAGGGGTGTGCAGGCCAAATCACTTCAGCTGGGAAATTCGCACTGTTGTTTATTTTGGAAGCACAGATGCAATTTATTCTTGTGTTCAGCTGTCTGGTGTTGCTGCTTAACAGGAATGAGATTTTGGCTTTGTGTGTTTAAGTGGAAAATCTCCTTTTATCTCAGTGAACCTCCACATTTCCGCCTGTGAACCGCACTGGTTATAAATGCTTGGCCGTCTCATTGGGATGGGACTGGGATTGCGTGGAAATAAAACAAGTGTTGACTTGTCTGCTAGCACTGGTTTTGGTGACCTTTTAGGTATTGGTGCTATTTCCAGCGGGATTTAAGCACTCCTGTTGCCTCCCACTACTGCTGTCTTCTGCTTCCCAAGAGAATTGTCTGTTGGTGGCTTCCAGTTGTGCCAGAATGGCACAAATTTCTCATGTTGGTGGCATGTTGTGTGAGGACATGCTGAGGGAGTTGGGGTGGTTCAGCCTGGAGAAGAGAAGGCTGAGGGGAGACCTTAGAGCAGCTTCCAGTGCCGAAAGGGGGCTCTGGGAAAGCTGGGGATGGTGGAGTCAGGGATGGATGGCAGGGTTGGAAATGGTGGGTGTGGATGGATGGAGGGGTTGGGGATGGATGGTGGGGTGCAGATGGATGGACAGCGGGGTTGGGGAGGGTGGGTGTGGATGGATGGAGGGGTTGGGGGTGGCAGGTGTGAAAGGGGTCGGGGATGGGGGGTGTCGATGGACGGCGGGTTGGGGATGGATGGTGGGGTGTGGATGAACGGGAGGGGTTGGGGACAGATGGATAGAGGGGTCGGGGATGGTGGGTGTGGATGGACAGCGGTTGGGATGGTGGGGTGTGAAAGGGGTCGGGGATGGATGGTAGAGTCGGGGATGGTGGGTTTGGGATGGATGGGAGGGGTCGGGGATGGATAGAGGGGTCGGGGGATGGCCGGTGTGGGAGGGACGGAGGGGTCGGGGATGGCGGGTGTGGAGGGACGGAGAGGTCGGGGATGGCGGGTGTGGAGGGACGGAGGGGGTCGGGGATGGCGGGTGTGGAGGGACGGAGAGGTCGGGATGGCGGGTGTGGAAGGGATGGCAGGGGGTGGGGGGGTGGGTGGAGGGGTCGGGGATGGATAGAGGGGTCGGGGATGGCGGGTGTGGAGGGACGGAGGGGTCGGGGATGGCGGGTGTGGAGGGACGGAGGGGTCGGGGATGGCGGGTGTGGAGGGACGGAGAGGTCGGGATGGCGGGTGTGGAAGGGATGGCAGGGGGTGGGGGGGTGGGTGGAGGGGTCGGGGCTGGGCTGCGGGGTGTGGAAGGGGCGGGCCGGGGGCGGTGCAGCCCGGGGCGGGCCGGGCGGCGGCAGCGATGTTCACCCGCGCCGTGAGCCGGCTGAGCAGGAAGAGACCGCCCTCAGGTAGCGGGGTCGGGGAGAGGGGGGGGAAAGGGGAAAAGGGGGGCAGGAGGGTCTCCGGGCAGCGCGGCCCGTCCGGGCCTGGGCTGGGAGGAGGAGGAGGAGGAGGAGGAGGCGGCGGGTCCCGTGTTGGTCCCATCTCAGCCTCCCCCTTTTCAGCTGAAAACCGTTCTCCCCGTCCTGTCCCTGCCCTCCCTGATCCAAACCCCCTCCCCGGCTTTCCCGCAGCCCCTTTCAGCGCTGGAGGCTGCTCTAAGGTCTCCCCTCAGCCTTCTCCTCTCCAGCTGAACAACCCCCAACTCTCTCAGACCGTTCTCACACGGGAGGGGCTCCAGCCCTCGCCTCATCTCCCTGGCCTGCGATCACAGAATCATAGGGTTGTTTGGGTTGGAAGGGATCTTAAAGATCATCCAGTTCCAAACCTCCTGCCGCAGGCGGGGAAGCCTTCAGTCCGTCATCCCAAAGGGCTGACACACCTCAGAACGAAAGCACTGAGGGTAAAAGTTGCAGAGAGAGCCCTAGAAAGCAACGCTCCATTTTATAGTGCACAGTAAGAACTTAGGGTCTGTCTAAGAGGAGTCAAACATGGTGTCTAGGCCGTCTGAAGGAGTATTTTGTTTGTTCTTTAAGGAGTACGTGTCTGGAGGATTCTTCCAGAGATGCTACAAAAGCAGAACATCCCTTTAGTTTCCTTCCTTATAGTTAAAAGTCGAATCCGGTCGCCAGCTGTTGTTGGAGACAGTCGAAAGAGGATGTTGGGGCTCGTGCTTTGAACAGCCACAAACAGCCCTTCTGTAGTGAAAAGGCTTAAAATTCAGCTGCTTTGAGGAAAAAAATTGTGTGGGGATTCATCCGGTGGTGCTTGGATACATGGGAAGTAAGGGAATCTTGACTTTTCAGTGATAGCCTACCAAGATTGCCTGTACCCTAGCATACAATCACCAGTCCAGAA
>JAUNZM010002962.1:0-5000 GCA_033459285.1 Clamator glandarius
AAAAAATGAGGGAAAACGAGGAAAAAATGAGGGAAAACTGAGAAAAAATGAGGGAAAACAGAAAATGGGAAGAAATGAGGGGAAAATGGGAAGAAATGAGGGGAAAGGAGGAAAAATGGGAAGAAATTAGGGAAAAACAAGGGAAAATGAGGGAAAATGAGGGAAAAACAAGAGAAATGGGGGAAAAGTGGGAAAATGAGGGGAAAAAGAGGGGAAAAAGCGGGAAAATGAGGGGAAAGGGGGTGAAAAGTGCGGAATGAGAAAGGCAAAAAGGGGGAAGAGGCGGGAAACGGGGGGGAAAAAAGGAGGAAAAGGGCCAGGAAAGGAGGAAAAAGGCTCACGAGTGGGGAGTGTCCCTCGCGTTCCCGCGGTTGGTGTCGTAGCGTGTGGGCCCAGGGGCCTCCTGGGACCTTCTGGAACCTTCCGGGATCCTTCCGGGAGCTGCTGGTCGCCCGTCGTCCTCGGTGCCGTCGTGTCCGTCTCCGTCTGTAGCAATAAATGTGCCGATTTTCTACGGGCCTGGCCGGCGGCGCCTTCCTGGGGCTGGAGAACCTCAACGGGAGGGGACACGGAGGGGGGAACGACCCATCCCAGGAGCTCCAAGGTCCCTCCAACCCATTCCAGGAGCTCCAAGGTCCCTCTCAACCCATTCCAGGAGCTCCAAGGTCCCTTTGAAGCCATTCCAGGAGCTCCAAGGTCCATTCCAGGAGCTCCAAGGTCCCTCTCAACCCATTCCAGGAGCTCCAAGGTTCCTTCCAGGAGCTCCGAGGTCCCTCTCAACCCATTCCAGGAGCTCCAAGGCCCCTTCCAGGAGCCCCGAGGTCCCTCGTGCCGCTTCATCAATCCTTCTCCTCATCTTCTCGTGGAAGAAAAGAGGATCCTGAGCTGGAAGGTCCAAAGGGGCCTAGAAGGTTCTGCTGATCCAGGAAGGTCCAAAGGGGCCTAGAAGGTTCTGCTGATCCAGGAAGGTCCAAAGGGGCCTAGAAGGTTCTGCTGATCCAGGAAGGTCCAAAGGGGCCTAGAAGGTTCTGCTGATCCAGGAAGGTCCAAAGGGGCCTAGAAGGTTCTGCTGATCCAGGAAGGTCCAGGAGCTCCCGCGGCTTTGGTGGCTTTAGGTGCCGGGATGGTCCACGTGGGGGTGAGGAACCTCTACGAGGAACCTTCTAGAAGGTCCCGAGTTGGGCTCGGAGCATGATGGGAGCTGTAGGCCTGGCTATGGTGGGATCTATGCAGCCGCGGGGCATGATGGGAGCTGTAGGCCTGGCTAGAGTGGGATACAGGCAGCCGCGGGGCATGATGGGAGCTGTAGGCCTGGCTAGAGTGGGATACAGGCAGCCGCGGGGCATGATGGGAGCTGTAGGCCTGGCGAGAGTGGGATCTGTGCAGCCGTGGGGCATGATGGGAGCTGTAGGCCTGGCTAGAGTGGGATCTATGCAGCCGCGGGGCATGATGGGAGCTGTAGGCCTGGCTATAGGGGGATCTATGCGGCCACGTGGCATGATGGGAGCTGTAGGCCTGGCTGTAGGGTGATCTATGTAGCCGCGGGGCATGATGGGAGCTGTAGGCCTGGCTATAGGGTGATCTATGTAGCCGCGGGGCATGATGGGAGCTGTAGGCCTGGCTATAGGGTGATATATGCAGCCGCGGGGCATGGTGGGAGCTGTAGGCCTGGCTATAGGGGGATCTATGCAGCCGCGGGGCATGATGGGAGCTGTAGGCCGGGCTATAGGGTGATCTATGCAGCCGCGGGGCATGATGGGAGCTGTAGGCCTGGCTATAGGGTGATCTATGCAGCCGCGGGGCATGATGGGAGCTGTAGGCCTGGATATAGGGTGATCTATGCAGCCGCGGGGCATGATGGGAGCTGTAGGCCGGGCTATAGGGTGATCTATGCAGCCGCGGGGCATGATGGGAGCTGTAGGCCAGGCTATAGGGGGATCTATGCAGCCGCGGGGCATGATGGGAGCTGTAGGCCTGGCTAGAGTGGGATCTATGCAGCCGCGGGGCATGATGGGAGCTGTAGGCCTGGCTAGAGTGGGATCTATATAGCCGCGGGGCATGATGGGAGCTGTAGGCCTGGCTAGAATGGGATACATGCAGCCGCGGGGCATGATGGGAGCTGTAGGCCTGGCTAGAGTGGGATCTATGCAGCCGCGGGGCATTGTGGGAGTTGTAGGCCTGGCTAGAGTGGGATCTATGCAGCCGCGGGGCATGATGGGAGCTGTAGGCCGGGCTATAGTGGGATCTATGCAGCCGCGGGGCATGATGGGAGCTGTAGGCCTGGCTATAGGGGGATACATGCGGCCGCGGGGCATGATGGGAGCTGTAGGCCTGGCTATAGGGGGATACATGCGGCCGCGGGGCATGATGGGAGCTGTAGGCCTGGCTATAGGGGGATACATGCGGCCGCGGGGCATGGTGGGAGCTGTAGGCCTGGCTTGAGTGGGATCTATGCAGCCGCGGGGCATGATGGGAGCTGTAGGCCTGGCTAGAGTGGGATCTATGCAGCCGCGGGGCATGATGGGAGCTGTAGGCCTGGCTATAGGGGGATCTATATGGCCGCGGGGCATGATGGGAGCTGTAGGCCTGGCTGTAGGGTGATCTATGCAGCCGCGGGGCATGATGGGAGCTGTAGGCCTGGCTAGAGTGGGATCTATGCAGCCGCGGGGCATGATGGGAGCTGTAGGCCTGGCTATAGGGGGATCTATATAGCCGCGGGGCATGATGGGAGCTGTAGGCCTGGCTAGAATGGGATACATGCAGCCGCGGGGCATGATGGGAGCTGTAGGCCTGGCTAGAGTGGGATCTATGCAGCCGCGGGGCATTGTGGGAGTTGTAGGCCTGGCTATGGTGGGATCTATGCAGCCGCGGGGCATGATGGGAGCTGTAGGCCTGGCTATAGGGGGATCTATGCAGCCGCGGGGCATGATGGGAGCTGTAGGCCTGGCTATAGGGGGATCTATGCAGCCGCGGGGCATGATGGGAGCTGTAGGCCTGGCTATGGTGGGATCCATGCAGCCGCGGGGCATGATGGGAGCTGTAGGCCTGGCTAGAGTGGGATCTATATAGCCGCGGGGCATGATGGGAGCTGTAGGCCTGGCTAGAATGGGATCTATGCAGCCGCGGGGCATGATGGGAGCTGTAGGCCTGGCTGGCCCCCTCTATACGGCCGCGCCGCGGGGTATGACGGGAGTCGTAGTCCCTCTGCAGGTTGAGGGGCTCCTGAGGAGGAACTCGATGCTCCTCACGGTTCCTTTCCTCGTTTCCTCGTGAACCTTCAAAAAGGCACCGAGAAGGTGGATCCAACCCGCTCAGGAACCTCTGAGGAACCTGGATTTGTGGATCCAACCAGTTTCTTTCAAGGGTAAGAAACCTGAGTCTGATGCTTCAAACCTCCAGGTCCATGAAACCCCCTCTAGATGTGGGACATGGACCTCCAGGTCCATAAAACCTCTTCTAGATGCGAGACGGGGACCTCCAGGTCCGTGGTTGGACTCCAAAGAGCTCCTGAAGGCCTCTCCCCCACCTCCAGCCTTCAACCCTGGGTGGATCTGGGTGGCCTGGGAGGTCCCAGGCCCTCGAGAAGCTTCTGGAGCCCTCGGAGCTCCAAGCCCCCCCCTCCAAGAGGTCCTCGAGGGTTCCTCTCCTCCACCTGGAGAAGGAAGAAGAGGTGGGAGAAGGTCCCACGGGCGCTGGAACCACCTCAAGGATCGTTTTGGCTCGAGGAACCGCTGAGAAACTCAACCTTGAGGTTCCTCGAGGTCCCATCTGAGGTGGCTTCTAGCAGCTTCTAGCCCCTCCAGGTGGTCCAAGAGCCCCTCTGGGAGCTCCACAAGCCCCCTCCAGGAGCTCCAACCCCGCTCCAGAAGGTCCAGAAGCCCCTCCAGGAGGTCCAAGAGCCCCCCTGGAAGCTCCAGGAGCTCCAACCCTGCTCCAGAAGCTCCAAAAGCCCCTCCAGGAGGTCCAACCATCCATCCAGAAGGTCCAAGACCCCCTCCAGGAGGTCCACGAGCCCCTCCAGAAGGTCCACAAGCCCCTACAGGAGCTCCAACCCTGCTCCAGAAGGTCCAGAAGCCCCTTCGGGAGCTCCAAAGGCACCTCCAGGAGGTCCAAAACCCCTCCAGAAGCTCTCAAAGCACCTTTAGAGGCACCAAAACCCCTCCTGGAGCTCCAAAGGCACCTTCAGGAGCTCCAAAAGCATCTTCAGGAGCTCCAAAGGCACCTCCAGAAGGTCCAAGAGCCCCTCCAGGAGCTCCAACCCTGCTCCAGAAGGTCCAGAAGCCCCTCCTGGAGCTCCAAAGGCACCTTCAGGAGCTCCAAAAGCATCTTCAGGAGCTCCAAAGGCACCTCCAGAAGGTCCAAGAGCCCCTCCAGGAGCTCCAAAAGCCCCTTCAGAAGCACCAAAACCCCTCCTGGAGCTCCAAAGGCACCTTCAGAAGGTCCAAAAGCACTTTCAGAAGGTCCAAGAGCCCCTCCAGGAGGTCCAAAGGCACCTTCAGAAGGTCCAAGAGTCCCTCCAGGAGCTCCAAAAGCCCCTTCAGAAGCACCAAAACCCCTCCTGGAGCTCCAAAGGCACCTTCAGAAGGTCCAAGAGCCCCTCCAGGAGCTCCAGAGGCACCTTCAGAAGGTCCAAGAGCCCCTCCAGGAGCTCCAGAGGCACCTCCAGAAGGTCCAAGAGCCCCTCCAGGAGCTCCAAAAGCACCTTCAGAAGGTCCAAGAGCCCCTCCAGGAGCTCCAGAGGCACCTTCAGAAGGTCCAAGAGCCCCTCCAGGAGCTCCAACACCCCTCCTGGAGCTCCAAAGGCACCTTCAGAAGGTCCAAAAGCACTTTCAGAAGGTCCAAGAGCCCCTCCAGGAGGTCCAAAAGCACCTTCAGGAGCTCCAAAAGCACCTTCAGAAGGTCCAAGAGCCCCTCCAGGAGCTCCAGAGGCACCTCCAGGAGGTCCAAAAGCCCCCCGAGGTCCCTTTGGGGTGTGTGAGGGGAGGACTTTTTATTATCGG
>JAUNZM010002962.1:10000-30194 GCA_033459285.1 Clamator glandarius
CTCTGAGGAACCTGGATTTGTGGATCCAACCAGCCCAGGAACCCGAGGAACCTGGATTTGTGGATCCAACCAGCCCAGGAACCTCTGAGGAACCTGGATTTGTGGATCCAATCAGCCCAGGAACCCGAGGAACCTGGATTTGTGGCTCCAACCAGCCCAGGAAGCTCTGAGGAACCTGGATTTGTGGATCCAACCAGCCCAGGAACCCGAGGAACCTGGATTTGTGGATCCAACCAGCCCAGGAAGCTCTGGAGAACCTGGATTTGTGGATCCAATCAGCCCAGGAACCCGAGGAACCTGGATTTGTGGATCCAACCAGCCCAGGAAGCTCTGGAGAACCTGGATTTGTGGATCCAACCAGCCCAGGAACCCGAGGAACCTGGATTTGTGGATCCAACCAGCCCAGGAAGCTCTCAGGAACCTGGATTTGTGGATCCAACCAGCCCAGGAAGCTCTGAGGAACCTGGATTTGTGGCTCCAACCAGCCCAGGAAGCTCTGAGGAACCTGGATTTGTGGCTCCAACCAGCCCAGGAAGCTCTGAGGAACCTGGATTTGTGGATCCAACCAGGCCAGGAAGCTCTGGAGAACCTGGATTTGTGGATCCAACCAGCCCAGGAACCCGAGGAACCTGGATTTGTGGATCCAACCAGCCCAGGAAGCTCTGAGGAACCTGGATTTGTGGATCCAACCAGCCCAGGAACCTCTGAGGAACCTGGATTTGTGGATCCAACCAGCCCAGGAACCTCTGAGGAACCTGGATTTGTGGATCCAACCAGCCCAGGAACCCGAGGAACCTGGATTTGTGGATCCAACCAGCCCAGGAAGCTCTGGAGAACCTGGATTTGTGGATCCAACCAGCCCAGGAAGCTCTGGAGAACCTGGATTTGTGGATCCAACCAGCCCAGGAAGCTCTGGAGAACCTGGATTTGTGGATCCAACCAGGCCAGGAAGCTCTGGAGAACCTGGATTTGTGGATCCAACCAGCCCAGGAACCCGAGGAACCTGGATTTGTGGATCCAACCAGGCCAGGAAGCTCTGGAGAACCTGGATTTGTGGATCCAACCAGCCCAGGAACCCGAGGAACCTGGATTTGTGGATCCAACCAGCCCAGGAACCCGAGGAACCTGGATTTGTGGATCCAACCAGGCCAGGAAGCTCTGGAGAACCTGGATTTGTGGCTCCAAGCATCCCGGGAAGCTGTGGAGAAGCTCGGCGGTTACCTTGGAGGTCGTAGAAGAACCTCCAGACGAGGTCGGCTGGGGATTGGCCGTAGGTTGCGTTGTGAACCAGCTCGTCCAGGTTGGCCGGGAGGTTCACAGCTTGGTCCTCTCCGGGTTTTTTGAAGCTTCGGATGAACTCGATTCCTCCTGGCGGCTGGAGGAGACGGAAGGACAAGAGAGAAAAGCTGAGGAAACATCTACCCCGGCTTTGGGAAGCTTCCTCCAATCCCACCTCAGGAAGCTCCTGGGGACCTCAGGGTGGAGAGGGTGAAGCTCCGAGGTCTCCTAAGAAGAACCTGGAGAAACAGCAGGTGGAGATCCCACCGCTCCCCATCCCAAAATACCTTCAAAGCTCGAGCCGCGACGTCTTCCGGGGTGGAGAAGAAGACGTCGTCCAGCTCCAGGGTCTCCAGCTCCTCGTGGGTGGAGAAGAAAAGCAGGAAGAGACAATCGTTGGCTCCGACGTTCTTCATCCAGTGGACGGAGCTCCGAGGGAAGAAGACGACCTGGCCGGCCGAGACGTTGAAGGTGGTGACCTCGGCGTCCGAGGAGATGATCCCGACCCAGGCCGAGCCCTGGGGAACGAGGAGACCTTGGAGCTCCTGGGAGGGACCTTGGAGCTCCTGGAAGGGGTTGAGAGGGAGCTTGGAGCTCCTGGAAGGGGTTGAGAGGGAGCTTGGAGCTCCTGGAAGGGGTTGAGAGGGACCTTGGAGCTCCTGGAAGGGGTTGAGAGGGACCTTGGAGCTCCTGGAAGGGGTTGAGAGGGACCTTGGAGCTCCTGGAAGGGGTTGAGAGGGACCTTGGAGCTCCTGGAAGGGGTTGAGAGGGACCTTGGAGCTCCTGGAATGGGTTGAGAGGGAGCTTGGAGCTCCTGGAAGGGGTTGAGAGGGAGCTTGAAGCTCCTGGAAGGGGTTGAGAGGGAGCTTGGAGCTCCTGGAAGGGGTTGAGAGGGAGCTTGGAGCTCCTGGAAGGGGCCTTGGAGCTCCTGGAATGGGTTCAAAGGGACCTTGGAGCTCCTGGAATGGGTTCAAAGGGACCTTGGAGCTCCTGGAATGGACCTTGGAGCTCCTGGAATGGGTTCAAAGGGACCTTAGAGCTCCTTAAAGGGACCTTGGAGCTCCTGGAAGGGGTTCAAAGGGACCTTGGAGCTCCTGGAATGGGTTCAAAGGGACCTTGGAGCTCCTGGAATGGACCTTGGAGCTCCTGAAATGGGTTCAAAGGGACCTTGGAGCTCCTGGAATGGACCTTGAAGCTCCTTGGAGCGCCTGGAAGGGACCTTGGAGCTTCTGGGAGGGACCCTGGAGCTCCTGGAATGGGTTCAAAGGGACCTTGGAGCTCCTGGAATGGGTTCAAAGGGACCTTGGAGCTCCTGGAATGGGTGGGAAGGACCTTGGAGGAGCCGGAGGGCTCGTGGAAGCCTCCGGAAGGGCTGGGGGTCCCACCTGGAGCAGGTAGCCGTGTAGGTTTGCGTTGAGGTGCCAGTGAGGAACTCGGAGGCCTCGGCTCTTGATCTTCAACGTTCCGAAGATCATCTTGGAGCGGTGGAGGTGGAGGCTCCGGCCGAAGAGCAGCTCCTGGCGGCTCCCGTAGGCCCCGGGATCCTTCCGGAAGCGAGCCCAGCGCATCTCCCCCCCCGGGTAGAGGTGGACCTGGGGGGACGTGGAGAAAGGGACCTCCTGGAGGTGGGAGCGGGGACCTTGGACATCGGGGAAGGGAGCTCGGAGATCACGGAGCAGCCTGGAGGGACCTTGGAGCTCCTGGAAGGGACCTTGGAGCTCCTGGAAGGGACCTTGGAGCTCCTGGAAGGGGTTGGAGGAACCTTGGAGCTCCTGGAAGAGACCTTGGAGCTCCTGGAAGGGGTTGGAGGGACCTTGGAGCTCCTGGAAGAGACCTTGGAGCTCCTGGAAGGGGTTGGAGGGACCTTGGAAGTCCTGGAAGGGACCTTGAAGCTCCTGGAATGAGCCTTGGAGGGACCTTGGAGCTCCTGAAATGGGTTCAAAGGGACTTTGGAGCTCCTGGAAAGGACCTTGGAGCTTCTGGAATGGGTTAAGAGGGACCTTGGAGCTCCTGGAAGAGACCTTGGAGCTCCCGGAATGGGTTCAAAGGGACCTTGGAGCTCCCGGAATGGGTTCAAAGGGACCTTGGAGCTCCTGGAAGAGACCTTGGAGCTCCTGGAATAGGTTGGAGGGACCTTGGAGCTCCTGGAAGGGACCTTGGAGCTCCCGGAATGGGTTCAAAGGGACCTTGGAGCTCCTGGAAGGGACCTTGGAGCTCCTGGAATGGGTTTAAAGGGACCTTGGAACTCCTGGAAGAGACCTTGGAGCTCCTGGAATGGGTTGGAGGAAGCTTGGAGCTCCTGGAATGGGTTCAAAGAGACCTTGGAGCTCCTGGAATGGGTTGGAGGGCCCTTGGAGCTCCTGGAAGGGCCCTTGGAGGGTCGGAGAGGTCGGCCTCGTCTCTCCGAGGTCTTCTCCAAGGCCAGGCCCCAGCCCGGCCACGTACCTTGGAGCTCCCGAGATGGTAGAGGAACCGCAGCTCCGTCTCCGGGTTCTTTTCTTCTGACCCCGGAGAAGGTGGAGTCGCCTTGGGAAGGTCCCTCTCTCTCCCGGAGCCGGAAACCAAGGAGAGGACCAGGACGCCCAGAGCCGTGGAGAGGACACCAGCCAGGAGACACACCAGGAAGAGCTTCAGGAGAGACCACGAGGGCTTCGGGACCTGCCAGGAACCCAGAGGAACCTCAGGAGAAGCTTCAAAGCCACCTTTGGAGATCCCACCGACCCCCTTTCCGTGATCCTGAAGGTCCCACCAACCCCTCCTAGAAGCTCAAAGGACCTTCGGCTCCTTCTCCGGCTCCGCCGAAGAACCCCGGGAGGCCCTTCCGTGCATCTCCAAGGCTTCGTCGTCCATCCAGGAGGTGGGGAAGGACCTTTGTGGAGGAGAAGAAGAAGAGGAGAAGGTTCTTCCAGCTGCTTTCTCGGAGACAGGAGCCCGAGGAAGTGACTCATCTCCTGGCCCCCCATGATGCAACCTCCCCACCAACCCTCCCTCAAGCGAGAAGGTCCCCGTGGAGACCCAAGGTCCCACCCCACCCTCCCAAGCAGCTGGAGAAGCAGCCGAGTCCCTCCTGCTTGCGTCACCTCCGGCAACGGCTCAAGATCTCAAGGGCTTCGGTTCCTCCTCAGGTTCTTGGATCCCTCCTCAAGTTCTTGGGTCCCTCCTCAAGCTCTTGGGTCACTCGAGGTCTTTGGTTTCTCAGGTTCTTTTGTCCCAGAAGCTCTTTGGTTCCTTCTCAAGCTCTTCGGTTCCTCCTCAACCTCTTTGGAGCCTCCTCAAGCTCCTCGGTTCCTCCTCAAGCTCCTCGGTTCCTCCTCAACCTCTTTGGAGCCTCCTCAAGCTCCTCGGTTCCTCCTCAAGCTCCTCGGTTCCTTCTCAAGCTCCTCGGTGCCTCCTCAAGCTCCTCGGTGCCTCCTCAAGCTCCTCGGTGCCTCCTCAAGCTCCTCGGTGCCTCCTCAAGCTCCTCGGTGCCTCCTCAAGCTCCTCGGTTCCTCCTCAAGCTCCTCGGTGCCTCCTCAAGCTCCTCGGTGCCTCCTCAAGCTCCTCGGTGCCTCCTCAAGCTCTTTGGAGCCTCCTCAAGCACCTAACGTGGTGGGAGGAGGATCTCCAGGGCCTTTAAGGTCCTTCCGAGCCCAACCCCTCGGAGCTTCTCCGTTTCCCGGAGCTCCAAGCCACCGGGAAGGTCCCAGCCCCGCATTGTCCTCGACCTCACCCCGGGGAGGAGACCAGGAAGCTCCGAGACGGATCTTCTCGGCTTCTTCTTCCTCCTCGGCTCAAGTTTCCCGGCCCCGAAGGTCCAAAGGGCACGAGACCTTCCGAGGGGCCTCCAGGGATCTAGAAGGTTCCTCCTCCCCCTTCGAACCCTGGTTTCTCCTGCTCCTCAAGGTCTTTTTTTGGAGCCGGGAACCCCCCCCCCGAGCTCCCTCAAACCCTGGTTCTCCTGCTCCTACTAATAAAAAACTCGTTAACGAGCGCCAAGGTCCCTTTGAACCCAGGAGGAGAAACTCTCCTCGAAGACCTCGAGCTCGTCTTCTCCAGCTTGGCCCTCAACCAAAGCCTCCATAGCTGCCAGGCCCGCATAGAGCGCTGTAGCCAGGCCTACAGCTCCCATCATGCCCCGCGGCTGCACTTAGACCTATAGCCATGAGTGCTACTCCCATCATGCCCCATGGGGAGGCTGCAAATAGGGACACAGCTAGGCCTACAGCTCCCATCATGCCCCGCGGCTGCATAGAACCCCCCAATAGATAGGAGTACAGCTCCCACCCCCCCCCCCAAATAGCCAGGCCTACAGCTCCCATCATGCCCCGCGGCTAACAAAAACTACAGCTCCCATCATGCCCCGCGGCTGCATAGATCCCACTCTAGCCAGGCCTACAGCTCCCACCATGCCCCGCGGCTGCATAGATCCCACTCTAGCCAGGCCTACAGCTCCCACCATGCCCCGCGGCTGCATAGATCCCACTCTAGCCAGGCCTACAGCTCCCACCATTCCCACGGTTAACAAAAACTACAGCTCCCACAATGCCCCGCGGCTACATAGATCCCACTCTAGCCAGGCCTACAGGTCCCATCATGCCCCACGGCTGCATGGATCCCACTCTAGCCAGGCCTACAGCTCCCACCATGCCCCGCGGCTGCATAGATTCCACTCTAGCCAGGCCTACAGCTCCCATCATGCCCCGCGGCTGCATAGATCCCACTCTAGCCAGGCCTACAGCTCCCATCATGCCTCACGGCTGCATAGATCCCACTCTAGCCAGGCCTACAGCTCCCACCATGCCCCGCGGCTGCATAGATCCCACTCTAGCCAGGCCTACAGCTCCCACCATGCCTCACGGCTGCATAGATCCCACTCTAGCTAGGCCTACAGCTCCCATCATGCCTCACGGCTGCATAGATCCCACTCTAGCCAGGCCTACAGCTCCCACCATGCCTCACGGCTGCATAGATCCCACTCTAGCCAGGCCTACAGCTCCCATCATGCCTCACGGCTGCATAGATCCCACTCTAGCCAGGCCTACAGCTCCCACCATGCCCCGCGGCTGCATAGATCCCACTCTAGCCAGGCCTACATCTCCCACCATGCCTCACGGCTGTATAGATCCCACTCTAGCCAGGCCTACAGCTCCCACCATGCCTCACGGCTAACAAAAACTACAGCTCCCACAATGCCCCGCGGCTGCATAGATCCCACTCTAGCCAGGCCTACAGCTCCCACAATGCCCCGCGGCTGCATAGATCCCACTCTAGCAAGGCCTACAGCTCCCACCATGCCTCACGGCTAACAAAAACTACAGCTCCCACAATGCCCCGCGGCTGCATAGATCCCACTCTAGCCAGGCCTACAGCTCCCACAATGCCCCGCGGCTGCATGGATCCCACTATAGCCCGGCCTACAGCTCCCACCATGCCCCGCGGCTGCATAGATCCCACTCTAGCCAGGCCTACAGCTCCCACCATGCCTCACGGCTGCATAGATCCCACTCTAGCCAGGCCTACAGCTCCCACCATGCCTCACGGCTAACAAAAACTACAGCTCCCACAATGCCCCGCGGCTGCATAGATCCCACTCTAGCCAGGCCTACAGCTCCCACCATGCCTCACGGCTGCATGGATCCCACCATAGCCAGGCCTACAGCTCCCACCATGCCCCGCGGCTGCATAGATCCCACTCCAGCCAGGCCTACAGCTCCCACCATGCCCCGCGGCTGCATAGATCCCACTCTAGCCAGGCCTACAGCTCCCACCATGCCCCGCGGCTGCATAGATCCCACTCTAGCCAGGCCTACAGCTCCCACCATGCCCCGCGGCTGCATAGATCCCACTCTAGCCAGGCCTACAGCTCCCATCATGCCCCACGGCTGCATAGATTCCACTCTAGCCAGGCCTACAGCTCCCATCATGCCTCACGGCTGCATAGATCCCACTCTAGCCAGGCCTACAGCTCCCACCATGCCTCACGGCTAACAAAAACTACAGCTCCCACAATGCCCCGCGGCTGCATAGATCCCACTCTAGCCAGGCCTACAGCTCCCACCATGCCTCACGGCTGCATAGATCCCACTCTAGCAAGGCCTACAGCTCCCATCATGCCTCACGGCTGCATAGATCCCACTCTAGCCAGGCCTACAGCTCCCACCATGCCTCACGGCGAACAAAAACTACAGCTCCCACAATGCCCCGCGGCTGCATAGATCCCACTCTAGCCAGCCCTACAGCTCCCACCATGCCCCGCGGCTGCATAGATCCCACTCTAGCCAGGCCTACAGCTCCCACCATGCCCCGCGGCTGCATGGATCCCACTATAGCCCGGCCTACAGCTCCCACCATGCCCCGCGGCTGCATGGATCCCACTCTAGCCAGGCCTACAGCTCCCATCATGCCCCACGGCTGCATAGATTCCACTCTAGCCAGGCCTACAGCTCCCATCATGCCTCACGGCTGCATAGATCCCACTCTAGCCAGGCCTACAGCTCCCACCATGCCTCACGGCGAACAAAAACTACAGCTCCCACAATGCCCCGCGGCTGCATAGATTCCACCATAGCCAGGCCTACAGCTCCCACCATGCCTCACGGCTGCATAGATCCCACTCTAGCCAGGCCTACAGCTCCCACCATGCCTCACGGCTGCATAGATCCCACTCTAGCCAGGCCTACAGCTCCCACCATGCCTCACGGCTAACAAAAACTACAGCTCCCACAATGCCCCGCGGCTGCATAGATCCCACTCTAGCCAGGCCTACAGCTCCCACCATGCCTCACGGCTGCATGGATCCCACCATAGCCAGGCCTACAGCTCCCACCATGCCTCACGGCTGCATGGATCCCACCATAGCCCGGCCTACAGCTCCCACCATGCCCCGCGGCTGCATGGATCCCACTATAGCCCGGCCTACAGCTCCCACCATGCCCCGCGGCTGCATGGATCCCACTATAGCCCGGCCTACAGCTCCCACCATGCCCCGCGGCTGCATAGATCCCACTCTAGCCAGGCCTACAGCTCCCACCATGCCTCACGGCGAACAAAAACTACAGCTCCCACAATGCCCCGCGGCTGCATAGATTCCACTCTAGCCAGGCCTACAGCTCCCACCATGCCTCACGGCGAACAAAAACTACAGCTCCCACCATGCCCCGCGGCCCCCCAGGCCTACAGCTCCCATCATGCCTTTGGAGAAGGCCCCCGAGGTCCTCGCTAAGGGGCTGCGGGAGGTCCCCGCGGCCTCTCTCCTTGCGGTTCCAGGTAGCTCCACAAGGTGTTGAGAGGAGCCCGAGCCCTCGCTGGGTTCCTCCTCCTCCTCCTCTCCCTGGTGGCTTTGGGCTTCTCCAAGGGTTTGGAGATGGCTACTGGCCTCGTCCACTGGGCCACCAGCTCCTCTTGGATCTCCCCAGGGAGCTCGGAGAAGGTCTGAGGATCGACGTGCGGAGGAAGCTCCGGCCTGGAAGACGTCGGAGACGTTTTACTGGAGGTCTCGGGAGAAGGTGAGGACCTGGAAGCGGGACACGGGGCTTCTTCCTCCTCCATGAGTCTCCTGCGTTTGGTGGCTTCGGGTTCGCTCCGGTCCCGGAGCCAAGAGGCCTCTTGGTGGCCACCGTCCGCTTCCTGAGGGAAAGGAGGAGAAGTTCTAAGGTTCTCCAGGACCTTGAGGAGCTGGATCCACAACTCAAGGTTCTCCAGGATCTTGAGGAGCTGGATCCACAACTCAAGGTTCTCCGGAAGGACCTTGAGGAGCTGGATCCGCGACTCAAGGTTCTCCAGGACCTTGAGGAGCTGGATCCGCGACTCAAGGTTCTCCAGGACCTTGAGGAGCTGGATCCGCGACTCAAGGTTCTCCGGAAGGACCTTGAGGAGCTGGATCCGCGACTCAAGGTTCTCCGGAAGGACCTTGAGGAGCTGGATCCGCGACTCAAGGTTCTCCGGAAGGACCTTGAGGAGCTGGATCCGCGACTCAAGGTTCTCCGGAAGGACCTTGAGGAGCTGGATCCGCGACTCAAGGTTCCCCGGAAGGACCTTGAGGAGCTGGATCCGCGACTCAAGGTTCTCCAGGACCTTGAGGAGCTGGATCCGCGACTCAAGGTTCTCCGGAAGGACCTTGAGGAGCTGGATCCGCGACTCAAGGTTCCCCGGAAGGACCTTGAGGAGCTGGATCTGCGACTCAAGGTTCCCCGGAAGGACCTTGAGGAGCTGGATCCACGACTCAAGGTTCCCCGGAAGGACCTTGAGGAGCTGGATCCACGACTCAAGGTTCTCCAGGACCTTGAGGAGCTGGATCCGTGACTCAAGGTTCTCCGGAAGGACCTTGAGGAGCTGGATCCGCGACTCAAGGTTCTCCGGAAGGACCTTGAGGAGCTGGATCCACGACTCAAGGTTCTCCGGAAGGACCTTGAGGAGCTGAATCCGCGACTCAAGGTTCTCCGGAAGGACCTTGAGGAGCTGGATCCGCGACTCAAGGTTCTCCAGGACCTTGAGGAGCTGGATCCGCGACTCAAGGTTCTCCGGAAGGACCTTGAGGAGCTGGATCCGCGACTCAAGGTTCTCCGGAAGGACCTTGAGGAGCTGGATCCGCGACCCAAGGTTCTCCGGAAGGACCTTGAGGAGCTGGATCCGCGACCCAAGGTTCCCCGGAAGGACCTTGAGGAGCTGGATCCGCGACTCAAGGTTCTCCAGGACCTTGAGGAGCTGGATCCGCGACTCAAGGTTCTCCGGAAGGACCTTGAGGAGCTGGATCCGCGACTCAAGGTTCTCCGGAAGGACCTTGAGGAGCTGGATCCGCGACTCAAGGTTCTCCGGAAGGACCTTGAGGAGCTGGATCCGCGACTCAAGGTTCTCCGGAAGGACCTTGAGGAGCTGGATCCGCGACTCAAGGTTCTCCGGAAGGACCTTGAGGAGCTGGATCCGCGACCCAAGGTTCCCCGGAAGGACCTTGAGGAGCTGGATCCGCGACTCAAGGTTCCCCGGAAGGACCTTGAGGAGCTGGATCCGCGACCCAAGGTTCTCCGGAAGGACCTTGAGGAGCTGGATCCGCGACCCAAGGTTCCCCGGAAGGACCTTGAGGAGCTGGATCCGCGACCCAAGGTTCTCCGGAAGGACCTTGAGGAGCTGGATCCGCGACCCAAGGTTCTCCGGAAGGACCTTGAGGAGCTGGATCCGCGACTCAAGGTTCTCCGGAAGGACCTTGAGGAGCTGGATCCGCGACTCAAGGTTCCCCGGAAGGACCTTGAGGAGCTGGATCCGCGACTCAAGGTTCCCCGGAAGGACCTTGAGGAGCTGGATCCGCGACTCAAGGTTCCCCGGAAGGACCTTGAGGAGCTGGATCCGCGACCCAAGGTTCCCCGGAAGGACCTTGAGGAGCTGGATCCGCGACTCAAGGTTCCCCGGAAGGACCTTGAGGAGCTGGATCCGCGACTCAAGGTTCCCCGGAAGGACCTTGAGGAGCTGGATCCGCGACTCAAGGTTCTCCGGAAGGACCCTGAGGAGCTGGATCCGCGACTCAAGGTTCTCCGGAAGGACCTTGAGGAGCTGGATCCGCGACTCAAGGTTCTCCGGAAGGACCTTGAGGAGCTGGATCCGCGACTCAAGGTTCCCCGGAAGGACCTTGAGGAGCTGGATCCGCGACTCAAGGTTCTCCGGAAGGACCTTGAGGAGCTGGATCCGCGACTCAAGGTTCTCCGGAAGGACCTGGAGGAGCTGGATCCGCGACCCAAGGTTCTCCGGAAAGACCTTGAGGAGCTGGATCCGCGACCCAAGGTTCCCCGGAAGGACCTTGAGGAGCTGGATCCGCGACTCAAGGTTCCCCGGAAGGACCTTGAGGAGCTGGATCCGCGACTCAAGGTTCTCCAGGACCTTGAGGAGCTGGATCCGCGACTCAAGGTTCTCCGGAAGGACCTTGAGGAGCTGGATCCGCGACTCAAGGTTCCCCGGAAGGACCTTGAGGAGCTGGATCCGCGACTCAAGGTTCTCCGGAAGGACCTTGAGGAGCTGGATCCGCGACTCAAGGTTCCCCGGAAGGACCTTGAGGAGCTGGATCCACAACTCAAGGTTCTCCAGGACCTTGAGGAGCTGGATCCACGACTCAAGGTTCTCCAGAAGGACCTTGAGGAGCTGGATCCACAACTCAAGGTTCTCCAGAAGGACCTTGAGGAGCTGGATCCGCGACTCAAGGTTCTCCAGAGGTTCCACCTCACCTGACCCGTGGATGGAATCTTCTTGAGGTAGAACCCGATGGATCCTCGGGCGCTTCCGGGAGGTTCTTTGAGGTCGGAGAAGGAGACGCTGAGAAGGTTGAGGTTGAAGGGGACCTCCGGGGGTATCATCTTCCTGAAGAGCTTCAGCAGGAGCTCGACCAAGGAGGACAGAAGCTCGGAGTCACCTAGAAGAGGCGGAGAAGATGGAAAAACCGCCCTCCAGGCTCCCCGAGGTCGAAGCTTCATCCGACGGGGCCTCCCAAGACCTCCCGAGGTGCCACCCAGGACCTTCTGGAGCCACCTGGAGCCCCATCGAGGTCCTGGAAGAAGATCTGAAGGAGCTCGAGGTGGCGCAAGGACCTCTACGGGGTGGTGGGTTCTCCAGGGGGAAGGTCCAAACCTACCTTTCTGGAAGCGCTGGAGGAGCCGAGGAGGGAGAGGACACTGGCGGCTCTCGCGGGGGAACCTTCCGGAGGTCGGGGAGCCGCGGCGGAGGGTGAGGCGCAGCGTGCGGGGGCGGCGGCCATCTTTGTGGACCCTGGAGGAGGAGACACGGCCAAGGAGGAGGTGGAGGAGGAGGAGGAGGAGCAGGAGGCCTCAGAGGAGGAGGAGGAGGAGGCCTAGGAGGCCTAGGAGGAGGTTGCGGCCTAGGAGGAGGAGGAGGCGGAGGCCTCGGAGGAGGTGGTGGAGGAGGAGGTGGAGGCCTCGGAGGTGGAGAAGGCCAAGGAGGTAGAGGAAGAGGAGGTGGAGGAGAAGGCCTCGGAGGAGGAGGAGGCCTTGGAGGCCTCGGAGGAGGACTCAGAGGTGGAGGCCTCCGAGGTGGAGGAGGTGGAGGAGGACTCAGAGGTGGAGGAGGAGGAAGAGGCCTTGGAGGAGGACGCAGAGGCCTTGGAGGAGGACGCAGAGGCCTTGGAAGAGGTGGAGGAAGAGGCCTTGGAAGAGGTGGAGGAAGAGGCCTTGGAGGTGGAGGAGGAGGAGGCCTTGGAGGAGGAGGAGGAGGTGGAGGAGGAGGCCTTGGAGGTAGAGGTGGAGGAGGAGGCCTCGGAGGTAGAGGAGGAGGAGGTGGAGGAGGAGGAGGAGGAGGAGGAGGAGGCCTCGGAGGAGGAGGAGGCCTCGGAGGTAGAGGAGGAGGAGGTGGAGGAGGAGGAGGTGGAGGAGGAGGAGGTGGAGGAGGAGGTGGAGAAGGCCTCGGAGGTGGAGGAGGAGGAGGCCTCGGAGGAGGAGGTGGAGGAGGAGGTGGAGAAGGCCTCGGAGGTGGAGGAGGAGGTGGAGGAGGAGGAGGTGGAGGAGGAGGAGGTGGAGGAGGAGGAGGTGGAGAAGGCCTCGGAGGTGGAGGAGGTGGAGAAGGCCTCGGAGGAGGAGGAGGCCTCGGAGGTAGAGGAGGCCTCGGAGGTAGAGGAGGAGGCGGTGGAGGAGGAGGAGGTGGAGGAGGCCTCGGAGGTGGAGGAGGTGGAGAAGGCCTCGGAGGAGGAGGAGGCCTCGGAGGTAGAGGAGGAGGTGGAGAAGGCCTCGGAGGAGGAGGAGGCCTCGGAGGTAGAGGAGGAGGTGGAGAAGGCCTCGGAGGAGGAGGAGGCCTCGGAGGTAGAGGAGGAGGTGGAGAAGGCCTCGGAGGAGGAGGAGGCCTCGGAGGTAGAGGAGGAGGTGGAGAAGGCCTCGGAGGAGGAGGAGGCCTCGGAGGTAGAGGAGGAGGTGGAGAAGGCCTCGGAGGAGGAGGAGGCCTCGGAGGTAGAGGAGGAGGTGGAGAAGGCCTCGGAGGAGGAGGAGGCCTCGGAGGTAGAGGAGGAGGTGGAGGAGGAGGCCTCGGAGGTGGAGGAGGAGGTGGAGGAGGAGGCCTCGGAGGTGGAGGTGGAGGCCTCGGAGGAGAACTCGGAGAGGTCGGGGTTGTCCCTAAAGGGGATGGGGCTGGCAAAAGGCCCTCCGCGAGGAGGTTCTAAGGTTCTTCTGGCCCTCAAGGGAGGAGTGGCGGGAGGTCCCTCACCTTTCCAAGAGGTCGGGAAGGAGCTTCTCGAGCTTCTCCTGGACCTGCGCCTGCGTGGAGCACTTCTTGAAGGACTCTTCCTCGCTCAAGGTCTAAAAGAGGAACCGGAGGAGACGTCTTGAAGGTCCCGGCTTCCCGCCGAGAGGTCCTCGAGGAGGGGGAAAAAAAAGGGACTTTGGGAGACGGAGCCGCGAGTTCCTTCCGAGAGGAACCGCCTAGGTGGGTCTCCAAGCGTCTCCAGGAGCTTCGAGGAACCTCCAAGGATGCCACCGACCTGAGGAGGACCCCAAGGAGTCACGGGGGAGTCGTCTTCACCGCAAACGAGTTTCCGGAGGCGGCGAGCGAGAGGGAGGCCCAGTTCCTTCTCCAAGAGGGCGGGCGGGAAGCTCTGGAGATGCCAAACGGTCTCGATCCCCAAGGCCTCCAAGCGGTTGGTCGTCTTGGAGCCGATTCCTGAAGAAAAACATGGAGGAGAAGGTGACTTCTCCGCGTTTCGGAGACCCGGGCTGGGGCGGGAAGGAGCCTCACCGGGTAGTTTTCGGAGGCCACCAAGGTTCTGGAGAAGATCTCGGTGGCTTTCGGGGAGGAGAAGAGTTTGCTGGTCGGGTTTGAAGGTCCCCGAGACCAACTTGGCCAAGAGCTTGTTGGAGGCCACCCCGGCGCAGCTGGAGAGGCCCAAGGTGGTGGCCAAGGACCTTCGGAAGTCCTCGGCGATCCAGGAGCCCACCAGGAGCCTCAGGTGGGTCCCGTCACGGACATCGAGGGCTGAGGAGAAGAAAAAGTGGCTCCTGGTGAGCAAGAATGGGTGGGAGGGACCTTGGAGCTCCTGGAAGGGACCTTGGAATCCTGAAATGGACCTTGGAGCTCCTGGAATGGGTGGGAGGGACCCTGGAGCTCCTGGAAAGGACTTTGGAGGGACCCTGGACCTCCTGGAATGGACCTTCGAGGGACCTTGGAGCTCCTGGAATGGACCTAGAAGGGACCTTGGAGGGACCCTGGAGCTCCTGGAATGGGTCAGAGGGACCTTGGAGCTCCTGGAAGGGACCTTGGAGCTGCTGGAATGGGTCAGAGGGACCTTGGAGCTCCTGGAAGGGACCTGGGAGCTCCTGGAAGGGACCTTGGAGCTCCTGGAAGGGACCTTGGAGGGACCTTGGAGCTCCTGGAAGGGACCTTGGAGCTGCTGGAATGGGTCAGAGGGACCTTGGAGCTCCTGGAAGGGACCTTGGAGCTCCTGGAATGGGTCAGAGGGATCTTGGAGCTCCTCGAATGGACCTTAGAGGGACCTTGGAGCTCCTGGAATGGACCTTGGAGTTCCTGCAATGGGTCAGAGGGACCTTGGAGCTCCCGGAAGGGACCTTGGAGGGACCTTGGAGCTCCTGGAAGGGACCTTGGAGCTCCTGGAAGGGGTCAGAGGGATCTTGGAGCTCCTCGAATGGACCTTAGAGGGACCTTGGAGCTCCTGGAATGGACCTTAGAGGGACCTTGGAGCTCCTGGAAGGGACCTTGGAGCTCCTGGAAGGGGTCAGAGGGATCTTGGAGCTCCTCGAATGGACCTTAGAGGGACCTTGGAGCTCCTGGAATGGACCTTAGAGGGACCTTGGAGCTCCTGGAAGGGACCTTGGAGCTCCTGGAAGGGACCTTGGAGCTCCTGGAAGGGGTCAGAGAGATCTTGGAGCTCCTCGAATGGACCTTAGAGGGACCTTGGAGCTCCTGGAATGGACCTTGGAATTCCTGGAATGGGTCAGAGGGACCTTGGAGCTCCCGGAAGGGACTTTGGAGCTCCCGGAAGGGACCTTGGAGGGACCTTGGAGCTCCTGGAAGGGACCTTGGAGCTCCTGGAAGGGGTCAGAGGGATCTTGGAGCTCCTCGAATGGACCTTAGAGGGATCTTGGAGCTCCTGGAATGGATTGGAGGGACCTTGGAGCTCCTGGAAGGGACCTTGGAGCTCCTGGAAGGGACCTTGGAGCTCCTGGAATGGGTTGAGAGGGACCTTGGAGCTCCTGGAAGGGACCTTGGAGCTCCTGGAATGGGTTTGAGGGACCTTGTAGCCCCCGGAATGGGTTTGAGGGCCTCACCCCGGTCGTCGTAGACGTGCCCGGCCACGGCGAGGTCAGCAGGAACCTCGTGCTCCTCCAGCCTCTTCTCCACCAGCTCCGTGACGTCCACAAAGTTCTCATCGAAGCCGAGTCTTTCCACCCGAGGACACGCTTTCTCCAACAACTCTAGAAGAAGGAAGGGGGGGCGGGTGCTGAGGGCTTCCGGAGGGTTCCGGGAGGTCTCCACGCCGCCACCGCCGCCGTTCCTCTACCTGTCACCCTGTAGGACGTTTCCCTGTAGGGCGCGAGGTCTTCCCCGTTGACCAGGACCAGGTGAGGACACTTCTCCTTGGCCTCTTTCACCGCCATCAGCTTCCCGATCCCGAGGTTCCTAGCGACGTAGTTGCAGGTGACCACCAGGGACTTCTGCTGGACTCCTAGAGGTTGGAGAGCGTGGATCTCAGAGGCTTCGAGGAGACCACGAGGCGAGGAGGAGGAAGCGGAAGGTGGAAACCCACCGAGTTCCTCCAACCACCCCCCCTCCCCGGAGAAGCTCAACGATTCGAAACCTCGGAGAGATCTTCTCTCCTTAAATCTCACGGAACCGAGGAGGTCGGAGAAGATCTTCAAGCTCCTCCCGGAGGTGCCGAGCCCATCGGGACGTCCTCACCAGCAAAGGGAGGAGGGAGGGCTCCTACCTAGAGGTTTGTCTCGCAGCTCCGGCCGGCGAATCATCTCCACTTGGGCGTAGAAGCAGTCGAGGTCGATGTGGACGATGACTCGAGACGTCGAGGTCTTCGTCGAGGGGCCTCCTGGACGGAGAAAACGATTAAAAAGGGGCTTTTGGATTTTTTTTTTTTTATAATATCGATCTTCGTTCCCGTGTCGAATCGATTCCAGGAGGGGTTTGGAGGATAAATTGTCCTCTGCTCTTCTCAGGAGATGCCACCATCATGGCTTCCCTCGTGGCCACCTCCATCATCCTCCTATTGCACCCTCGCGGCCACCATCATGGCTTCCCTCGTGGCCACCTCCATCATCCTCCTATTTCCCCTCACAGCCACCATCATGGCTTCCCTCGTGGCCACCTCCATCATCCTCTTATTGCCCCTGGCAGCCACCATCATGGCTTCCCTCGTGGCCACCTCCATCATCCTCCTATTTCCCCTCGCAGCCACCATCATGGCTTCCCTCTTAGCCCCTTGTGGCCACCTCCACTGCCCCCTCACAGCCACCATCATGGCTCCCCTTGTGGCCACCTCCTATTGCCCCCTGGCAGCCACCATCATGGCTTCCCTCATAGTCACCTCCATCATCCTCTTATTTCCCCTCACAGCCACCATCATGGCTCCCATTGTGGCCACTTCCTATTGCCCCCTGGCAGCCACCATCATGGCTCCCCTTGTGGCCACCTCCTATTGCCCCTCACAGCCACCATCATGGCTTCCCTCGTGGCTACCTCCATCATCCTCCTATTGCCCCCTCGCGGCCACCATCATGGCTTCCCTCGTGGCCACCTCCATCATCCTCCTATTTCCCCTCACAGCAACCATCATGGCTCCCCTTGTGGCCACCTCCTATTGCCCCCTGGCAGCCACCATCATGGCTTCCCTCATAGCCACCTCCATCATCCTCTTAATTCCCCTCACAGCCACCATCATGGCTCCCCTTGTGGCCACCTCCTATTGCCCCCTGGCAGCCACCATCATGGCTTCCCTCATAGCCACCTCCATCATCCTCTTAATTCCCCTCACAGCCACCATCATGGCTCCCCTTGTGGCCACCTCCATCATCCTCTTAATTCCCCTCACAGCCACCATCATGGCTCCCCTTGTGGCCACCTCCTATTGCCCCCTGGCAGCCACCATCATGGCTTCCCTCGTGGCCACCTCCATCATCCTCCTATTTCCCCTCACAGCCACCATCATGGCTCCCCTTGTGGCCACCTCCTATTGCCCCCTGGCAGCCACCATCATGGCTTCCCTCGTGGCCACCTCCATCATCCTCCTATTTCCCCTCACAGCCACCATCATGGCTCCCCTTGTGGCCACCTCCTATTGCCCCCTGGCAGCCACCATCACGGCTTCCCTCGTGGCCACCTCCATCATCCTCCTATTGCCCCCTCACGGCCACCATCATGGCTTCCCTTGTGGCCACCTCCATCATCCTCCTATTTCCCCTCACAGCCATCATCATGGCTCCCCTTGTGGCCACCTCCTATTGCCCCCTGGCAGCCACCATCATGGCTTCCCTCATAGTCACCTCCATCATCCTCTTATTTCCCCTCACAGCCACCATCATGGCTCCCATTGTGGCCACTTCCTATTGCCCCCTGGCAGCCACCATCATGGCTTCCCTCGTGGCCACCTCCATCATCCTCTTAATTCCCCTCACAGCCACCATCATGGCTCCCCTTGTGGCCACCTCCTATTGCCCCCTGGCAGCCACCATCATGGCTTCCCTCGTGGCCACCTCCATCATCCTCTTAATTCCCCTCACAGCCACCATCATGGCTTCCCTCGTGGCCACCTCCATCATCCTCTTAATTCCCCTCACAGCCACCATCATGGCTTCCCTCGTGGCCACCTCCATCATCCTCTTAATTCCCCTCACAGCCACCATCATGGCTCCCCTTGTGGCCACCTCCTATTGCCCCCTGGCAGCCACCATCATGGCTTCCCTCGTGGCCACCTCCATCATCCTCTTAATTCCCCTCACAGCCACCATCATGGCTCCCCTTGTGGCCACCTCCTATTGCCCCCTGGCAGCCACCTCCATCATCCTCTTATTTCCCCCTCGCAGCCACCATCATGGCTTCTGTCGTGGCCCCTCGTGGCCACCTCCATCATCCTCCTATTGCCCCCTTGTGGCCACCATCATGGCTTCCCTTGCGGCCCCCCCTTTTCCCGCCCTTTTTCCCCTCCTTCCCGCCCTTTTCCCCCTCCTTCCCGCCCTTTTCCCCCTCCTTCCCGCCCTTTTCCCCCTCCTTCCCGCCCTTTTCCCCCTCCCCTTTCCCGCCCTTTTTCCCCTCCCCTTTCCCGCCCTTTTTCCCCTCCCCTTTCCCGCCCTTTTTCCCCTCACGCCTCCCCCCCCCTCGCGCTTTCCCCTCCGGCCGCCATTACCCCCAAGATGGCGGGCGCTCCTCGCCTCAAGCCGCCGTTCCCCTCGCCTCCCCGCTCTATCTCCCCCCCCGACCTCTTCCCCGCCGCCATTGCCCCCTCACCCTCCTGCTCGTCCTCCCACCGCTCTTCTTCTTCTTCTTCCTCCTCCTCGTCCTCCTCCAAGCGCTCCATCGCGCTCCGCGACTCCAACACCGCCTCCTAGCAGTGGCGCTCGAGCCGCTCTGTCCCACCCTCTCTATGCTCCCGCTATTAGCCGCTATGGGTCATGGCGCCCGCCGCGCGGCCGCTCTGCCCCGCCTTCTCTATGGTTTCCCCCCATACCCCCATTAACCATGAGAGGACAACGCCGGGGTCCTAGCACCGCCCGCCAGGGACGACGCGCACGTCCTAGCGCCGATCTAAGAGGGCTGAGGTCCAACTCCAGGTCCTAGAGCTGGATTCCAGGTCCAAACCCAGCTCCTAGCGCTGATCTCAGAGGGTTGAGGTCCAACTCCTTGTCCTCGAGTTGAGTTCCAGGTCCAAAACCAGCTCCTAGTGCTGATCTCAGAGGGTTTAGGTCCAAAGAACAGGTCTTAGCCATGATCTAAGAGGGTTGAGGTCCAACTCCAGGTCCTAGAACTGGATTCCAGGTCCCAAACTAGGTCCTAGACCCGATATAAGAAGGTTTAGGTCCAAAGAGCAGGTCTTAGCCCTGATCTAAGAGGGTTCAGGTGACCCCATTAGCCCCTAAGCGCCACGGCGCCCACCCCGTAGGCGCTCTTCCCCTCGCTCTCTATGCTCCCCCCATTAGCCGCTACGGGCCATGGCGTCGGCTCTGGGGCCGCTCTGCCCCACCCTCTCTATGCTCCCCTCTTGCCTTTTACAGCCCGCGGCGCCTTCCGCCTCCCCTCTCTGGCGCCCCATGGCGGCGGCGCCGGAGCCGCTCTGCCCCGCCCTCTCGATGCTCCTCCAATGCAAGTCAACGAAGCGCCGGCGGCCTCTCTGTCCCGCCGTCTCGGTGGTGGCCGGTTCCGGGAGCGGAGGCGGCGGCGGCGGCGGGAGGAGGAGACGGGGAGGGGAGGGAGGGGGGGGGGGAAGAAAGCGGCGAAGCGACCCCGGTGGATGGAGAAACCGGGCAGGATGGAGTGTCCGGCGCTGCCGCCGGGCTGGAAGAAGGAGGAGGTGATCCGCAAGTCGGGACTCAGCGCCGGCAAGAGCGACGTTTATTATTTCAGGTACTGGAAAGGCTCCAACCAACCTCCCCCCCCCCCCCCCCCCCCGCCCCTCAATCAGCTCCGGATCCACTGAGTGAATCCAGTGCCGGGTTTTCCCGCTTGCTCCCACGGCCCCTTCCTGGATCCCAGTGCTCCCAGTTCCCCCCCCCCCCCCAACACCCCAGGGCTGTCTGACTGGTTCCAGTTCCCCTCAGCGTGTTCCCCCAGTTCCTCCCAGTTCCCCTCAGCGTGTTCCCCCAGTTCCT
This sequence comes from Clamator glandarius, assembly GCA_033459285.1. Taxonomy (NCBI): domain Eukaryota; kingdom Metazoa; phylum Chordata; class Aves; order Cuculiformes; family Cuculidae; genus Clamator; species Clamator glandarius. The sequence goes on from JAUNZM010002962.1 coordinate 30,061, forward strand.
CCCAGTTCCCCTCAGCGTGTCCTCCCAGTTCCTCCCAGTTCCCCTCGGCGTGTCCTCCCAGTTCCTCCAGTTCCCCTCAGCGTGTCCTCCCAGTTCCTCCCAGTTCCCCTCAGCGTGTTCCCCCAGTTCCTCCC
>JAUNZM010002963.1:0-11235 GCA_033459285.1 Clamator glandarius
ATTCTAAAAGCCCCAGACCCTTCTAGAGCCCCCCAGGACCATTCTAAAAGTCCCCAGACCCTTCAAGATGCCCCCAGGATCCTTATAAAAGCACCCAGACCCTTCTAGAGCCTCCCAGGACCATTCTAAAAGACCCCAGACCCTTCCAGATCCACCCAGGACCCTTTTAATAGACCCCAGACCCTTCTAGAGCCTCCCAGGACCCTTCTAAAAGCACCCAGACCCTTCTAGAGCCCCCTAGGACCCTTCTAAAAGCACCCAGACCCTTCTAGAGCCACCCAAAACCCTTCGAATAGCCCCCAGACCCTTCTAGACCCCCCCCGGACCCTTCTAAAAGCCCCCAGACCTTTCTAGAGGCTCCCAGGACCCTTCTAAAAGCCCCCAGACCATTCTAGAGGCCCCCAGGATCCTTCTAAAAGCCCCCAGACCCTTCTAGAGCCCCCCAGGACCCTTCTAAAAGCCTCCAGACCCTTCTAGAGCCCCCCAGGACCCTTCTAAAAGCCCCCAGACCCTTCAAGATGCCCCCAGGATCCTTATAAAAGCACCCAGACCCTTCTAGAGCCTCCCAGGACCCTTCTAAAAGCCCCCAGACCCTTCTAGAGGCCACCAGGACCTTTCTAAAAGCCCCCAGACCCTTCCAGATCCACCCAGGACCATTTTAAAAGCCCCCAGACCCTTCTAAAGGCCCCCAGACCCTTCTAGAGCCTCCCAGGAGCCTTCTAAAAGCACCCAGACCCTTCTAGAGCCCCCCAGGACCCTTCTAAAAGCCCCCAGACACTTCTACAGCCCCCCCAGGACCATTTAGAAGCCCCCAGACCCTTCTAGAGCCCCCCAGGGCCATACTAAAAGCCCCTAGACCCTTCTAGATCTCCCCAGGACCCTTCTAAAAGCACCCAGACCATTCTAGAGCCGCCCAGGACCCTTCTAAAAGCCCCCAGACCCTTCTAGAGCCCCCCAGGACCCTGTTAAAAGCACCCAGACCCTTCAAGATGCCCCCAGGATCCTTATAAAAGCACCCAGACCCTTCTAGAGCATCCCAGGACGCTTCTAAAATCCCCCAGACCCTTCTAGAGGCACCCAGGACCTTTCTAAAAGCCCCCAGACCCTTCCAGATCCACCCAGGACCCTTTTAAAAGCCCCCAGACCCTTCTATAGATTCCCAGGACCCTTCTAAAAGCACCCAGACCCTTCTAGAGGCACCCAGGACCATTCTAAAAGCCCCCAGACCATTCTAGAGCCCCCCAGGACCCTTTTAAAAGCACCCAGACCCTTCTAGAGCCTCCCAGGAAAATTCTAAAAGACCCCAGACCCTTCTAGAGCCCCCCTGGACGCTTCTAAAAGCCCCCAGACCCTTCTAGAGCCCCGCAGTACCCTTCTAAAAGCCCCTAGACCCTTCTAGAGCTCCCCAGGACCCTTCTAAAAGACCCCAGACCCTTCTAGAGTCCCCCAGGGCCCCTCTAAAGGTCCCCAGACAATTCTAGATCCCGCCAGGACCCTTCTAAAAGACCCCAGACACTTCTAGAGCCCCCCAGGACCCTTCTAAAAGCCCCCAGACCTTTCTAGAGTCACCCAAAACCCTTCCAATACCCCCAGACCCTTCTAGAGCCCCCCAGGACCCTTCTAAAAGCCCCCCGAACCATTTTAGAGGCCCCCCAGGGCCTTCTAAAAGCAGCCAGATTCTTCTAGAGCCCCCAGGACCCTTCTAAACGTCCGCAGACCCTTTTAGAAGCCACCAGGATTCTTCTAAAAGCCCCCAGACCCTTCTAGAGGCCCCCAGAACCCTTCTCAAAGCCCCCACACCCTTCTAGAGACACCAGGACCCTTCCAAAAGACCCCACAACCTTCTAGAGCCCCCCAGAACCCTTCTAAAAGACTCCAGACCCTTCTAGAGGCCCCCAGCACCCTTCTCAAAGCACCCAGACCCTTCTAGGCCCCCCCAGGACCCTTCTAAAAGCCCACAGACCCTTCTAGAGCCTCCCAGGGCCCCTCTTAAGGCCCCCAGACCCTTCTAGAGGCCCTCAGGACCCTTCTAAAAGACCCCAGACACTTCTAGAGGCCCCCAGGACCCTTCTAAAAGCCCCCAGACACTTCTAGAGCCTCCCCGGATCCTTCTAAAAGCCTCCAGACCCTTCTAGAGCCCCCCAGGACCCTTTTAAAAGCCCCCAGACCCTTCTAGAGCCCTACAGGAACCTTCTAAAAGCCGCCAGACCCTTCTAGAGGCACCCAGGACACTTCTAAAAGCCCCCAGACCCTTCTAGAGCCACCCAGGACCCTTCTAATAGCACCCAGACCCTTCTAGAGCCTCCCAGGACCCTTCTAAATGCCCCCAGACCCTTCTAGAGTGCCCCAGGACCCTTCTAAAAGCCCCCAGACCCTTCTAGAGCTCCCCAGGACCCTTCTAAGAGACCCCAGACCATTCCAGACCCTCCCCGGATCCTTCAAAAAGCCCCCAGACCCTTCTACAGCCTCCCAGGATCCTTCTAAAAGCCCCCAGACCCTTCTAGAGCCCCCCAGGGCCCTTCTAAAAGCAGCCAGACCCTTCTACAGCCCCCAGGACCCTTCTAAAAGCCCCCATACCCTTCTAGACCCCCCAGGACCCTTCTATAAAGCACACAGACCCTTCTAGAGCATCCCAGGGCCCCTCTTAAGGCCCCCAGACCCTTCTAGAGCCCTTCAGGACCCTTCTAAAAGCCCCCAGACACTTCTAGAGGCCCCCAGGACCCTTCTAAAAGCCCCCAGAACATTCTAGACACTCCCAGGATCCTTCTAAAAGCCCCCAGACCCTTCTACAGCCTCCCCGGACCCTTCTAAAAGCCCCCAGACCCTTCTAGAGTCCCCCAGGACCTTTATAAAAACACCTAGACCATTCTAGAGTCTAACAAGACCATTCTAATAGCCTCCAGACCCTTCTAGAGGCACCCAGGACACTTCTGAATGGCCCCAGACGCTTCTAGAAAAACCCAGGCCCGTTCTAAAAGCCCCCAGACCCTTCTAGAGCCCCGCAGGACCCTTCTAAAAGCACCTAGACCCTTCTAGATCTCCCCAGGACCCTTCTAAAAGCCCCCAGACCTTTCTAGAGCCACCCAGGACCTTTCGAAACGACCCCAGACCCTTCTAGAGCCCGCCAGGGCCCTTCTAAAAGCAGCCAGACCCTTCTAGAGGCCCCCAGGACCCTTCTAAAAGTCCCCAGACCCTCCTAGAGCCCCCCCAGTACCATTCTAAAGGACCCCAGACCCTTTTAGAAGCCCCCAGGATTCTTCTAAAAGGACCCAGACCCTTCTAGATACACCAGGACACTTCTAAAATCCCCCAGACCCTTCTAGAGCCTCCCAGGTCCATTCTAAAAGACCCCAGACCCTTCTAGAGCCCCCCAGAACCATTCTAAAAGCCCCCAGACCCTTCCAGATGCCCCCAGGACCCTTCTAAAAGCCCCCAGACCCTTCTAGAGCCCCCCAGGAACCTTCTCAAAGCCCCCAGACCCTTCTAGAGCCCCCCAGGACCCTTCTAAAAGCACCAAGACCCTTCTAGAGTCCCCCAGGACCCTTCTAAAAGACCCCAGACCCTTCTAGAGGACCCAAGGACCATTCTAAAAGCCCCCAGACCCTTCTAGAAGCCCCCAGGACCCTTCCAAAAGCCCCCAGAACTTTCAGGAGCCTCCCAGGACAATTCTAAAAGCACCCAGACCCTTCTAGAGCCCCCCAGGACCATTCTAAAAGCCCCCACACCCTTCTAGAGCCCCCCAGGACCCTTCTAAAAGCCCCCAGACCCTTCTAGAGGACCCCAGCAACCTTCTCAAAGTCCCCAGACCCTTCTAGAGCCCCCCAGGACCCTTCTAAAATCCCACAGACCCTTCTAGAGGCCCCCAGGGCCCCTCTTAAGGCCCCCAGACTCTTCTAGAGTCCCCCCCGGACCCTTCTGAAAGCCTAGAAGTGTCTGGGTGCTTTTAGAACGGTCCTGGGGGGCTCTAGAAGGGTCTGGGGGCTTTTGGAAGGGTCCCAGGGGCCTCTATCAGGGTCTGGGGGATTTTAGAAGGGTCCTGGGGAGCTCTAGAATGGTCTGGGGGCTTTTAGAAGGGTCCTGGGGGGCTCTAGAAGGGTCTGGGGACCATTAGAGGGGCCCTGGGGGCATCTAGAAGGGTCTGGGGGATTTTAGAAGGGTCCTGGGGAGCTCTAGAATGGTCTGGGGACATTTAGGGGGGCCCTGGAGGCCTCTAGAACGGTCTGGGTGCTTTTATAAGGGTCCTGGGGGGGTCTAGAAAGGTCTGGGGGCTTTCAGAAGGGTCCTGCGGGCCTCTAGAATCGTCTGGAGGCTTTTAGAAGGGTCCTGGGGGGCTCTAGAATGGTCTGGGGGCATTTAGAAGGATCCTGGGGGCCTCTAGAAGGGTCTGGGGGCTTTTAGAAGGGTCCGGGGGGCTCTAGAAGGGTCTGGGGGCTTTCAGAAGGGTCGTGGGGCATCTAGAAGGGTCTGGGGGCTTTTAGGAGGGTCCTGGGGGGCTCTAGAAGTGTCTGGGTGCTTTTAGAAGGGTCCTAGGAGGCTCTAGAAGGGTTTGGCGGCTTTTAGAAGGGTCCTGGGGGGCTGTAGAATGGACTGGGGGCGTTTAGAAGGGTCCTATGGGCCTCTAGAAGGGTCTGGGGGCTTTTAGAAAGGTCCTGGGAGGCACTAGAATGGTCTGGTGGGTTTTAGAAGGGCCCTAGGGGGTTCTAGAATGGTGTGGGTGCTTTTAGAAGGGTCCTGGGGGCATCTGGAATGCTCTGGGGGCTTTTAGAAGGGTCCTGGGAGGATCTAGAAGGGTCTGGGGGCTTTTAGAAGGGTCCTGGGGGTCTCTAAAAGGGTCTGGGGGCTTTTAGAATGGTCCTGGGGGGCTCTAGAAGGGTCTGGGGGCTTTTAGAATGGTCCTGGGGGACTCTAGAAGGGGCTGGGGGCTTTTAGAAGGGTCCTGGGAGGGTCTAGAAGGGTCTGGGGGCTTTTAGAAGGGTCCTGGGAGGCTCTAGAAGGGTCTGGGGGGATTTTAGAATGGTCCTGGGGAACTCTATAAGGGTCTGGGGGCTTTTAGAAGGTTCCTGGGAGGCTCTTGAAGGGTCTGGGGGCTTTTAGAAAGGACCTGGGAAGCTCTAGAAGGGTCTGGGGGCTTTTAGAAAGGTCCTGGGAGGCTCTAGAAGGGTCTGGGGGCTTTTAGAAGGGTCCTGGGAGGGTCTAGAAGGGTCTGGGGGCTTTTAGAAGGGTCCTGGGAGGCTCTAGAAGGGTCTGGGGGCTTTTAGAAGGGTCATGAAGGGCTCTAGAAGGGTCTGGGGTCTTTTAGAAGGGTCATGAAGGGCTCTAGAAGGCTCTGGCTGCTTTTGGAATGGTCCTGGGGGCTCTAGAAGGGTCTGGGGGCTTTTGGAATGGTCCTGGGGGGCTCTAGAATGGTCTGGTGGCTTTTAGAAGGGTCCTGGGTTGCTCTAGAAGGATCTGGAGGCTTTTTGAAGGGTCCTGGGGGCATCTGGAAGGCTCTGGGGGCTTTTAGAAGGGTCCTGGGGGTCTCTAGAAGGGTCTGAGTGATTTTAGAGGGGTCCTGGGAGGATCTAGAAGGGTCTGGAGTCTTTTAGAAGGGACCTGTAGGGCTCTAGAAGGCTCTGGGGGCTTTTGGAATGGTCCTGGGGGGCTCTAGAAGGGTCTGAGGGATTTTAGAATGGTCCTGGGGGCATCTAGAAGGGTCTGAGGGATTTTAGAAGGGTCCTGGGGGCCTCTAGAAGGGTCTGGGTGCTTTTAGAAGGGTCCTGGGTGGCTCTAGAAGGGTCTGGGGGCTTTTAGAAGGGTCCTGGGGGCCTCTAGAAGGGTCTGGGGGCTTTTAGAAGGATCCTGGCAGGGTCTAGAAGGGTCTGGAGTCTTTTAGAAGGGATCTGGGGGGCATCTAGAAGGGTCTGGGGGCTATTAGAAGGGCCCTGGTGACCTCTAGAAGGGTCTGGGGGATTTTAGAAGGGTCCTGGGGAACTCTGTAAGGGTCTGGGGGCTTTTAGAAGGGTCCTGGGAGGCTCTAGAAGGGTCTGGGAGCTTTTAGAAAGGTCCTGGGAGGCTCTAGAAGGGTCTGGGGGCTTTTAGAAGGGTCCTGGGGGGCTCTAGAAGGGTCTGGGGGCTTTTAAAAGTGTCCTTGGGGCCTCTAGAAGGGTCTGGGGGCTTTTAGAAGGGTCCTGGGGGGCTCTAGAAGGGTCTGGGGGCTTTTGGATTGGTCCTGGGGGGCTCTAGAAAGGTCTAGGGGCTTTTAGAAGGGTCCTGTGGAGCTCTAGAAGGGTCTGGGGGCTTTTAGAAGGATCCGGGGAGGCTCTAGAAGGGTCTGGAGGCTTTTAGAAGGGTCCTGGGGGGCTCTAGAAGGGTCTGGAGGCTTTTAGAAGGGCACTAGGGGGCTCTAGAAGGGTGTGGGTGCTTTTAGAAGGGTCCTGGGTGGCTCTAGAAGGGTCTGGGGGCTTTTAGAAGGATCCTGGCAGGGTCTAGAAGGGTCTGGAGTCTTTTAGAAGGGTCCTGGGGGTCTCTAGAAGGGTCTGAGTGATTTTAGAGGGGTCCTGGGAGGCTCTAGAAGGGTCTGGGAGCTTTTAGAAAGGTCCTGGGAGGCTCTAGAAGGGTCTGGGTGCTTTTAGAAGGGTCCTGGGGGGCTCTAGAAGGGTCTGGGGGTATTTAAAAGGGTCCTTGGGGCCTCTAGAAGGGTCTGGGGGCTTTTAGAAAGGTCCTGGGAGGCTCTAGAAGGGTATGGGGGCTTTTAGAAGGGTCCTGGGGGGCTCTAGAAAGGTCTGGGGGCTTTTGGAATGGTCCTGGGGGGCGCTAGAAGGGTCTGGGGGCTTTTAGAAGGATCCAGGGAGGCTCTAGAAGGGTCTGGGGGCTTTTAGAAGGATCCGGGGAGGCTCTAGAAGGGTCTGGGGTCTTTTGGAATGGTCCTGGGGGGCTCTGGAATGGTCTGGTGGCTTTTAGAAGGATCCGGGGAGGCTCTAGAAGGATCTGGAGGCTTTTAGAAGGTCCCTAGGGGGCTCTAGAAGGGTGTGGGTGCTTTTAGAAGGGTCCGGGGGGCATCTGGAAGGCTCTGGGTGCTTTTAGAAGGGTCCTGGGGGTCTCTAGAAGGGTCTGAGTGATTTTAGAGGGGTCCTGGGAGGATCTAGAAGGGTCTGGGTGCTTTTAGAAGGATCCGAGGAAGGTCTAGAAGGGTCTGAGGACTTTTAGAAGGGTCCTGGGGGTCTCTAGAAGGGTCTGGGGGCTTTTAGAAGGGTCCTGGGGGGCTCTCGAAGGGTATTTGAGGAGGGTCCTGGGTGCCTCTATAAGGGTCTGGGTGCTTTTATAGGGTCCTGGTGGTCTCTAGAAGGGTCTGGGGGCTTTTAGTATGGTCCTGGGGTGATCTAGAAGGGTCTTGGAGCCTTAAGATGGGCCCTGGGTGCCTCTAGAAGGGTCTGGGGGCATTTAGAAGGGTCCTGGGGGGCTCTAGAAGGGTCTGGGGGCTTTTAGAAGGGTCATGAGGGGCTCTAGAAGCCTCTGGGGGCTTTTAAAATGGTCCTGGGAGGCTCTAGAAGGCTCTGGGGGCTTTTGGAATGGTCCTGGGGGGCTCTAGAAGGGTCTGGGGGCATTTAGGAGGATCCGGGGAGGCTCTAGAAGGGTGTGGGTGCTTTTAGAAGGGTCCTTGGGGGCATCTGGAAGGCTCTGGGGGCTTTTAGAAGGGTCCTGGGGGTCTCTGGAAGGGTCTGAGGGATTTTAGAGGGGTCCTGGGAGGATCTAGAAGGGTCTGTGTGCTTTTAGAAGGGTCCAGTGGGGCTCTAGAAGGGTCTGGAGTCTTTTAGAAGGATCCGGGGAGGGTCTAGAAGGGTCTGGGGTCTTTTAGAAGGGTCCTGGGGGGCTCTAGAAGGGTCTGGTGACTTTTAGAAGGGTCCTGGGGGCCTCTAGAAGGGTCTGGGGGCTTTTAGAAGGATCCGGGGAGGTTCTAGAAGGGTCTGGGTGCTTTCAGAAGGGTCCTGGGTGGCTCTAGAAGGGTCTGGGGGCTTTTAGAAAGGTCCTGGGGGCCTCTAGAAGGGTCTGGGGGCTTTTAGAAGGATCCTGGGAGGGTCTAGAAGGGTCTGGGGGTTTTAGAAGGCTCCTGGGGGCCTCTAGAAGGGTCTGGGGGCTTTTAGAAGGATCCGGGGAGGGTCTAGAAGGGTCTGGGTGCTTTTAGAAGGGTCCTGGGGGACTCTAGAAGGGTCTGGGGGCTTTTAGAAGGGTCCTGGGAGGGTCTAGAAGGGTCTGGGGGTTTTAGAAGGGTCCTGGGGGACTCTAGAAGGGTCTGGGTGCTTTTAGAAGGGTCCTGGGAGGCTCTAGAAGGGTCTGGGGGCTTTTAGAAGGGTCCTGGGGGGCTCTAGAAGGGTCTGGGGGTATTTAAAAGGGTCCTTGGGGCCTCTAGAAGGGTCTGGGGGCTTTTAGAAAGGTCCTGGGGGGCTCTAGAAGGGTCTGGGGGCTTTTGGAATGGTCCTGGGGGGCTCTAGAAGGGTGTGGGTGCTTTTAGAAGGGTCCTGGGGGCATCTGGAAGGCTCTGGGTGCTTTTAGAAGGGTCCTGGGGGCATCTGGAAGGCTCTGGGTGCTTTTAGAAGGGTCCTGGGGGTCTCTAGAAGGGTCTGAGTGATTTTAGAGGGGTCCTGGGAGGATCTAGAAGGGTCTGGGTGCTTTTAGAAGGATCCGAGGAAGGTCTAGAAGGGTCTGGTGACTTTTAGAAGGGTCCTGGGGGCATCTAGAAGGGTCTGAGGGATTTTAGAAGGCTCCTGGGGGCCTCTAGAAGGGTCTGGGGGATTTTAGAAGGGTCCTGGGGGGCTCTAGAAGGGTCTGGGGGCTTTTGGAATGGTCCTGGGAGGCTCTAGAAGGGTCTGGGGGCTTTTAGAATGGTCCTGGGGGGCTCTAGAAGGGTCTGGGGGCTTTTGGAATGGTCCTGGGGGGCTCTAGAAGGGTCTGGTGGCTTTTAGAAGGATCCGGGGAGGCTCTAGAAGGGTCTGGGGGCTTTTAGAAGGATCCGGGGAGGCTCTAGAAGGGTCTGGGGGCTTTTAGAAGGGTCCTGGGGGGCTCTAGAAGGATCTGGAGGCTTTTAGAAGGGTCCTGGGGGCATCTGGAAGGCTCTGGGTGCTTTTAGAAGGGTCCTGGGGGTCTCTAGAAGGGTCTGAGTGATTTTAGAGGGGTCCTGGGAGGATCTAGAAGGGTCTGGGTGCATTTAGAAGGATCCGAGGAAGGTCTAGAAGGGTCTGAGGGCTTTTAGAAGGGTCCTGGGGGTCTCTAGAAGGGTCTGGGGGCTTTTAGAAGGGTCCTGGGGGGCACTAGAAGGGTCTGGGGTATTTGAGGAGGGTCCTGGGTGCCTCTATAAGGGTCTGGGGGCTTTTAGAATGGTCCTGGGGTGATCTAGAAGGGTCTGGGAGCCTTAAGATGGGCCCTGGGTGCCTCTAGAAGGGTCTGGGGGCATTTAGATGGGTCCTGGGGGCTCTAGAAGGGTCTGGGGGCTTTTAGAAGGGTCATGCGGGGCTCTAGAAGCCTCTGGGGGCTTTTAAAATGGTCCTGGGAGGCTCTAGAAGGCTCTGGGGGCTTTTGAAATGGTCCTGGGGGGCTCTAGAAGGGTCTGGGGGCTTTTGGAATGGTCCTGGGGGGCTCTAGAAGGGTCTGGGGGCATTTAGGACGATCCGGGGAGGCTCTAGAAGGGTCTGGGGGCTTTTAGAAGGATCCGGGGAGGGTCCAGAAGGGTGTGGGGTCTTTCAGAAGGGTCCTGGGGGGCTCTAGAAGGGTCTGGTGACTTTTAGAAGGGTCCTGGGGGCATCTAGAAGGGTCTGAGGGATTTTAGAAGGCTCCTGGTGGCCTCTAGAAGGGTCTGGGGGCTTTTAGAAGGGTCCTGGGGGCCTCTAGAAGGGTCTGGGGGCTTTTAGAAGGATCCTGGGAGGGTCTAGAAGGGTCTGGGGGCTTTTAGAAGGGTCCTGGGGTGCTCTAGAAGGGTCTGGGGGCTTTTAGAAGGGTCCTGGAGGGCTCTAGAAGGGTCTGGGGGCTTTTAAAAGGGTCCTTGGGTCCTCTAGAAGGGTCTGGGGGCTTTTAGAAAGGTCCTGGGAGGCTCTAGAAGTGTCTGGGGGCTTTTGGAATGGTCCTGGGGGGCTCTAGAAGGGTCTGGGGGCTTTTAGAAGGATCCGGGGAGGCTCTAGAAGGGTCTGGGGGCTTTTAGAAGGCTCCTGGGGGGCTCTAGAAGGATCTGGAGGCTTTTAGAAGGGCCCTAGGGGGCTCTAGAAGGGTGTGGGTGCTTTTAGAAGGGTCCTGGGGGCATCTGGAAGGCTCTGGGTGCTTTTAGAAGGGTCCTGGGGGTCTCTAGAAGGGTCTGAGTGATTTTAGAGGGGTCCTGGGAGGATCTAGAAGGGTCTGGGGGCTTTTGGAATGGTCCTGGGTGCCTCTATAAGGGTCTGGGTGCTTTTATAGGGTCCTGGTGGTCTCTAGAAGGGTCTGGGGGCTTTTAGAATGGTCCTGGGGGGCTCTAGAAGGGTCTGGGGGCTTTTAGAAGGGTCATGAGGGGCTCTAGAAGCCTCTGGGGGCTTTTAAAATGGTCCTGGGAGGCTCTTGAAGGCTCTGGGGGCCTTTGGAATGGTCCTGGGGGGCTCTAGAAGGGTCTGGGGGCTTTTGGAATGGTCCTGGGGGGCTCTAGAAGGGTCAGTGGGCTTTTAGAAGGGTCCTTGGGGGCATCTGGAAGGCTCTGGGGGCTTTTAGAAGGGTCCTGGGGGTCTCTAGAAGGGTCTGAGGGATTTTAGAGGGGTCCTGGGAGGATCTAGAAGGGTCTGTGTGCTTTCAGAAGGGTCCTGTGGGGCTCTAGAAGGGTCTGGGGGCTTTTAGAAGGGTCCTTTGGGCTTCTAGAAGGGTCTGGGGGCTTTTAGAAGGGTCCTTTGGGCTTCTAGAAGGGTCTGGGGGTTTTAGAAGGGTCCTGGTGACCTCTAGAAGGGTCTGGGGGATTTTAGAAGGGTCCTGGGGAACTCTATAAGGCTCTGGGGGCTTTTAGAATGGTCCTGGGAGGCTCTAGAAGGGTCTGGGAGATTTTAGAAAGGTCCTGGGAGGCTCTAGAAGGGTGTGGGGGCTTTTAGAAGGGTCCTGGGTGTTCTAGAAGGGTCTGGGGGCTTTTAAAAGGGTCCTGGGGGCCTCTAGAAGGGTCTGGGGGCTTTTAGAAAGGTCCTGGGAGGCTCTAGAAGGGTCTGGGGGCTTTTAGAAGGATCCTGGGAGTGTCTAGAATGGTCTGGGGTCTCTTAAATG
>JAUNZM010002964.1:0-16874 GCA_033459285.1 Clamator glandarius
TTCTAGATCCCCCCAGGACCCTTCTACAAGCCCCCAGACCCTTCTAGAGCCCCCTAGGAACCTTCTAAAAGCCCCCAAACCCTTCTAGAGCCCCCTAGGAGCCTTCTAAAAGCTACCAGACCCTTCTAGAGTCCCCCAGGACCCTTCTAAAAGCCCCCAGACCCTTCTAGAGCCCACCAGGACCCTTCTGATAGACCCCAGACCCTTTTAGACCCCCCCAGGACCCTTCTTAAAGCCCCCAGATCCTTTTAGAGCCCCCCAGGACCCTTCTAAAAGCCCCCAGACCCTTCTAGAGCCTCCCACGACCATTCTAGAAGCCCCCAGACCCTTCTAGAGGTCCCCAGGACCCTTCAAAATGACCCCAGACCCTTCTAGAGCCCCCCAGGACCATTCTAAAAGCACCCTGACCCTTCTAGAGCCTCCAGGACCATTCTGAAAGCCCCCAGACCCTTCTAGAGCTTCCCAGGACCCTTCTAAAAGCCCCCAGACCCTTCTAGAGCCCCCCAGGACCCTTCTAAAAGCACCCAGACTCTTCTAGAGACCCCAGGACCCTTTTAAAAGCCCCCAGACCCTTCTAGAGGCCCCCAGGACTCTTCAAAAAGCCCCCAGACCCTTCTAGATGCCCCCAGGAACCTTCTAAAAGCCCCCAGACCCTTCTAGAGCCCCCGAGGACCATTCTGATTGCCCCCAGACCCTTCTCGACCCCCCCAGGACCCTTCGAAAATCCCCCAGACCATTCTAGAGTCCCCCAGGGCCCCTCTGAAGGCCCCAAGTCCATTCTAGAGAACCCATGGACCATTCAAAAAGCCCCCAGACCCTTCTAGATCTCCCCAGGACCCTTCTAGAAGCCCCCAGACCCTACTAGATGCCCACAGGACCCTTCTAAAAGCCCCCAGACCCTTCTATAGCCCCTCAGGACCCTTCTAAATGTCCCCAGGCCCTTCTAGAGACCCCCTGGATCCTTCTAAAAGCCCTCAGACCCTTTTAGATGTTCCCAGGGACCCTTGTAAAAGCCCCCATAACCTTCTAGAGCCCCCCAGGATCCTTCTAAAAGCCCCCAGACCCTTCTAGAGGTCCCCAGGACTCTTCTAAAAGACCCCAGACCCTTCTAGAGCCCCCCAGGACCCTTCTAAAAGCCCCCAGACCCCTCTAGAGCCCCCAAGGACCCTTCTAAAAGCCCCCAGACCCTTCTAGAGCCCCCCAGGACCCTTCTAAAACCCCCAGACCCTTCTAGAGCCAACCAGGACCATTCTAAAAGCCCTCAGACCCTTCTAGAGGCACCCAGGACCCTTCTATAAGCCCCCAGACCATTCTAGAGCCACCCAGGACCATTCTAAAAGCCGTCAGACCATTTTAGTGACGCCCAGGACCCTTCTGAAAGCCCCAAGACCCTTCTAGAGCCCACCAGGACCCTTCTAAAAGCCCCCAGACCCTTCTAGAGCCCCCCAGGACCATTCTAAAAGCACCCAGACCCTTCTAGATCCTCCCAGGACCCTTCTAAAAGCCCCCAGACCCTTCTAGAGCCCACCAGGACCCTTCTAAAAGCCCCCAGACCCTTCTAGAGCCTCTTTGGTCCCTTCTAAAAGTCCCCAGACCATTCTAGAGCCCCCCAGGACACTTCTAAAAGCCCCCAGACCTTTCTAGACCCTCCCCGTGTCCTTCCAAAAGCTTCCAGACCCATCTAGAGCCTCCCAGGACCCTTCTAAAAGCTCCCACACCCTTCTAGGTCCTCCATGGACCCTTCTAAAAGCCCCCAGACCTTTCTAGAGTCTCTATGGACCCTTCTAAAAGCACCCAGACCCTTCTAGAGCCCCCCAGGACCCTTCTAAAACCCCCCAGACGATTCTAGAGGCTCCCAGGACCAATCTAAAGGCCCCAAGACCCTTCTAGATCCAACAAGGACCCTTCTAAAAGCCCCCAGACCCTTCTAGAGCCCCCCAGGACCCTTCTAAAATCCCGCAGACCATTCTAGAGACCCCCAGGAAGATTCTAAAAGCCCCCAGACCATTCTAGGGCCCCCCAGGACTCTTCTAAAATGCTCTAAAAGGGTCCTGGGAGGCTCTAGAAGGGTCTGGGGTCTTTTAGAAGTGTCCTGGGGGGCTCCAGAAGGGTCTGGGTTGTTTTAGAAGTGTCCTGGGGGGCTCTAGGAGGGTCTGGGGGCTTTTAGAAGGGTCCTTGGGGCCTCTAGAAGGGTCTGGGGGCTTTAGAAGGGTCCTGGAGGCCTCTAGAACGGTCTGGGGTCTTTTAGAAGAATTCTGGGCGGGTCTCTAGAAGGGTCTGGGGGCTTTTAGAATTGTTCTGGGGGCTCTACAAGGGTCTGGGTGCATATAGAAGCGTCGTGGGGGAATCTAGAAGGGTCTGGGGGCTTTTAGAAGGGTCCTGGGGGGCTCTAGAAGGGTCTGGGGGCTTTTAGAAGGGCCCTTGGGGGCTCTAAAATGGTCTGGGGCCTTTTAGAAGTGTCCTGGGGGGCTCTCGAAGGGTTTGGGGTCTTTTAGATGGGTCCTGGGGGTCACTTGAAGGGTCTGGGGGCTTTTAGAAGGGTCCTTGGGGGCTCTAGAAGGGTCTGGGAGTTTTTAGAAAGGTCCTAGGGGGCTCTAGAAGGGTCTGGGGGCTTTTAGAATGGTCCGGGGGGGCTCTAGAAGGGTCTCGGTGCTTTTAGAATGGTCCTAGGGGGCTCTAGAAGGGTCTGGGGGCTTTTAGAAGGGTCCTGGGGGCTTTTAGAAGGGTCTGAGGGCTTTTAGAAAGGTTCTGGGGGGCTCTAGAAGGGTCTGGGGTCTTTTAGAACGGTCCTGGGGGCCTCTAGAAGGGTCTAGGGGCTTTAAGAATGGTCCTGGGGGTGTCTAGAAAGGTCTGGATGCTTTTAGAAGGGTCCTGGGGGGCACTAGAATGGTCTAGGGGCTAATAGAAGGGGCCTTGGGGGCTCTAGAAGGGTCTGGGCGCTTTTACAAGGGGCCTACGGGGATCTAGAAGGGTCTGGGGGCTTTTATAAGGGTCCTGGGGGGTTCTAGAAGGGTCTGGATGCTTTTAGAAGGACCCTGGGGGGCTCTAGAAGGGTCTGGGGGCTTTTAGAATGGACCTGGGAGGCTCTAGAAGGGTCTGGGTGCTTTTAGAAGGGTCCTGGGGGAGTCTAGAAGGGTCTGGGGGCCTATAGAAGTGTCCTGGGGGCTTCTAGAAGGTTCTGAGGTCTTTTAGAAGGGTCCTGGGGGGACGCTAGAAGGGTGTGGGGTCTTTTAGAAGGGTCCTGGGGGGCTCTAAAATGGTCTGGGGCCTTTTAGAAGTGTCCTGGGGGGCTCTCGAATGGTTTGGGGTCTTTTAGATGGGTCCTGGGGGTCACTTGAAGGGTCTGGGGGCTTTTAGAAGGGCCCTTGGGGGCTCTAAAATGGTCTGGGGCCTTTTAGAAGTGTCCTGGGGGGCTCTCGAATGGTTTGGGGTCTTTTAGATGGGTCCTGGGGGTCACTTGAAGGGTCTGGGGGCTTTTAGAAGGGTCCTTGGGGGCTCTAGAAGGGTCTGGGAGCTTTTAGAAAGGTCCTAGGGGGCTCTAGAAGGGTCTGGGGGCTTTTAGAAGGGTCCTGGGCGTCACTAGAAGGGTCTGAGGGCTTTTAGAATGGTCCTGGGGGGCTCTAGAAGGGTCTCGGTGCTTTTAGAATGGTCCTAGGGGGCTCTAGAAGGGTCTGAGGGCTTTTATAAGGGTCCTGGGGGGTTCTAGAAGGGTCTGGATGCTTTTAGAAGGACCCTGGGGGGCTCTAGAAGGGTCTGGGGGCTTTTAGAATGGACCTGGGAGGCTCTAGAAGGGTCTGGGGGCATCTAGAAGGGTCCTGGGGATATCTATAAGGGTCTGGGGGCTTTTAGAAGGGTCGTGGGGCCCTCTAGAAGGGTCTGGGGGCTTTCAGAAGGGATCTGGGGGGATCTAGAAGGGTCTGGGTGCTTTTAGAAGGCTCCTGGGGGGCTCTAGAATGTTCTGGGGGCATTTAGAAAGATCCGTGGAGGGTCTAGAAGGGTCTGGGGGCATTTAGAAGGTTCCTGGGGGGCTCTAGAAATGTCTGCGGGTTTTAGAAGGGTCCTGGGGTCATCTAGAAGGGTCTGGGGGCTTTTAGAAGGGTCCTGGGGGGCTCTAGAAGGGTCTGGGGGCTTTTAGAAGGGTCCTAGGGGGCTCTAGAAGGGTCTGAGGGCTTTTAGAATGGTTCTGGGGGGCTCTAGAAGGGTCTCGGTGCTTTTAGAAGGGTCCTAGGGGGCTCTAGAAGGGTCTGGGGGCTTTTAGAAGGGTCCTGGGGGCATCTAGAAGGGTCTGAGGGCTTTTAGAAGGGTTCTGGGCGGCTCTAGAAGGGTCTGGGGGCTTTTAGAACGGTCCTGTGGGCCTCTAGAAGGGTCTGGGGGCTTTTAGAATGGACCTGGGAGGCTCTAGAAGGGTCTGGGGACATCTAAAAGTGTCCAGGGTATATCTATAAGGGTCTGGGGGCTTTTAGAAAGGTCGTGGGGGCCTCTAGAATGGTCTGGGGGCTTTCAGAAGGGACCTGGGGAGATCTAGAAGGGTCTGGGGGCATTTAGAAGGGTCCTGGGGTTCTCTAGATGGGTCTGGGGTCTTTCAGAAGGGTCCTGGGGTGCTCTAGAAGGATGTAGGCGCTTTTAGAAGGGTCCTGGAGGCCTCTAGAAGGGTCTGGGGGCTTTTAGAAGGGTTTTGGAGGCCTCTAGAAGGGTCTGGGTGCTTTTAGAATGGTCCTGGGATGCTCTAGAAGGGTCTGGGGGCTTTTAGAATGATCCTGGGGGCCTCTAGAAGGGTCTGGGGTCTTTTAGAAGGATCCCGGTGGGGTCTAGAATGGTCTGGGGCCTTTTAGAATTGTTCTGGGGGGTCTACAAGGGTCTGTGTGCTTTTAGAAGGGTCGTGGGGGACTCTTGAAGTGTCTGGGGGCTTTTAGAAGTGTCCTCGGCGCATCTAGAAGGGTCTGGGGGATTTTAGAAGCGTCGTGGCAGGCTCTTGATGGGTCTGGGGGCTTTTAGAAGGGTCCTGGGTGGCTCTAGAAGGGTCTGGGGGCTTTTAGAAGGGTCCTGGGGGGCTCTAGAAGGGTGTGGAAGGTTTTAGAAGGGTCCTGGGGTACTCTAGTAAGGTCTGGGTTCTTTTAGAAGGGTACTGGGGGCCTCTAGACGGGTCTGGGGGTTTTTACAAAGGTCCGGGGGGGCTCTAGAAGGGTCTGGGGGCTTTTAGAAGGGTCCTGGGTCGCTCTAGAAGGGTCTGGGTGCTTTTAGAAGGGTCCTGGGGGCGTCTAGAAGGGTCTGGGGGCTTTAAGAAGCGTCCTGGGGGGCTCTAGAAGGGTCTGGGTTCTTTTAGAAGGGTCCTGGGGGGCTCTAGAAGGGTCTGGGGGCTTTTAGAAGGGTCCTGGCTGCCTCCAGAAATCTCTGGGGGCTTTTAGAAGGGTCCTGTGGGCCTCTAGAAGGGTCTGGGTGCTTTTAGAAGGGTCCTGGTGCGCTCTAGAAAGGTCTGGGGGCTTTTAGAATGGGTCCTGGGGGGCTCTAGAAGGGTCTGGGGGCATTTAGAAAGATCCGGGGAGGGTCTAGAAGGGTCTGGGGGCTTTTAGAAAAGTGCTGGGGGAATCTAGAAGGGTCTGGGGGCTTTTAGAAGGGTCCTGGGGGCATCTAGAAGGGTCTGGGGTCTTTCAGAAGGGTCCTGGGCTTCTCTAGAAGGGTCTGGGGGCTTTATAGAAGGGTCCTGGGGGCCTTTAGAAGGGTCTGGGGGCTTATAGAAGGGTCCTGGGGGGCTCTAGAAGGGTCTGGCGGCATTTAGAAGCGTCCTGGGCTTCTCTAGAAGGGTTTGGGGGCTTTTAGAAGGATCCTGGGGGCATCTAGAAATGTCTTGGGGCTTTTAGAAGGGTCCTGGGTTACTCTAGAAGGGTCTGGGGGCTATTACAAATGTCATAGGGTGCTCTGGAAGGATCTGAGGGCTTTTAGAATGGTCCTGGGGGGCTCTAGAAGGATCTGAGGGATTTTAGAAGGGTCCATAGGGGCTCTAGAACGGTCTCGGGGCTATTAGAAGGGTCCTAGCGTCCTCTAGAAGGCTCTGGGGAATTTTAGAAGGGTCCTGGAGGGCTCTAGAAGGGTCTGGGGGCTTTTAGAAGGGTCCTGGGGGACTCTAGAAGGGTCTGGGGGCTTTAGAATTGTCCTGGGAGGTTCTGGAATGGTCTGGGAGCTTCTAGAAGGGTCCTGGGGACCTCTAGAAGGGTCTGGTGGCTTTTAGAAGAGCCCTGGGTGCATCTAGAAGGGTCTGGGGGCTTTTAGAATGGACTTCGGGGCATCTAGAAGGGTCTTTGGGCTTTTAGAAGGGTCCTGGGGGGCTCTAGAATGGTTTGGAGGCTTTTAGAAGGGTCCTGGGGGGCTCTAGAAGGGTCTGGAAGGTTTTAGAAGGGTCCTGGGGGCCTCTAGAAGGGTCTGGGGTATTTTAGATGGGTCATTGGGGCATCTAGAACGGTCTGTGTGATTTTAGAAGGGTCCTGGTGGGCTCTAGAAGGGTCTGGGTGCTTTTAGAAGTGTCCTGGGGGTCTCTAGAAGGGTCTGGGGGCTTTTAGATGGCTCCTGGGGGACTCTAGAAGGGTCTGGGTTGTTTTAGAAGTGTCCTGGGGGGCTCTAGTAGGGTCTGGGGGCTTTTTGAAGGGTCCTGAGGGGCTCTAGAAGGGTCTGGGGGCTTTATAGAAGAGCCCTGGGTGGCTCTAGAAGGGTCTGGGTGCTTTTAGAAGTGTCCTGGGGGCTTCTAGAAGGGTCTGGGGTCTTTTAGAAGGGTCCTGGGGGGCTCCAGAAGGGTCTGGGTTGTTTTAGAAGTGTCCTGGGGGGCTCTAGTAGGGTCTGGGGGATTTTAGATGGGTCCTCGGGGGCTCTAGAAGGGTCTGGGGGCTTTTAGAAGGGTCCTGGAGGCCTCTAGAACGATCTGGGTGCTTTTAGAATTGTCCTAGGGTGCTCTATAAGGGCTTTTGGACTTTTAGAAGGGTCCTTGGGGCCTCTAGAAGGTTCTGGGGTCTTTTAGAAGAATTCTGGGGTCCTCTAGAAGGGTCTGGGGTCTTTTAGAAGAATTCTGGGGTCTCTAGAAGGGTCTGGGGGCATTTAGAATTGTTCTGGGGGCTCTACAAGGGTCTGGGTGCTTATAGAAGCGTCGTGGCGGAATCTAGAAGTGTCTGGGGGCTTTTAGAAGGGTTCTGGGGGCTCTAGAAGGGTCTGGGGGCTTTTAGAAGCTTCCTGGGAGGCTCTTGATGGGTCTTGGGGCTTTTAGAAGGGTCCTGGGGGGCTCTAGAAGGGTCTGGGGGCTTTTAGAATGGACCTGGGAGGCTCTAGAAAGGTCTGGGGGCATCTAGAAGGGTCCTGGGTATATCTATAAGGGTCTGGGGGCTTTTAGAAGGGTCGTGGGCGGCTCTAGAAGGGCCTGGGGGCTTTTAGAAGGGTCCTGGAGGCCTCTAGAAGGGTCTGGGGGCTTTTAGAAGGGTCCTGGGGTGCTCTAGGAGGGTCTGGGGGCTTTTAGAATGATCCTGGGGGCCTCTAGAAGGGTCTGGGGTCTTTTAGAAGGATCCCGGTTGGGTCTAGAATGGTCTGGGGGCTTTTAGAATTGTTCTGGGGGGTCTACAAGGGTCTGTGTGCTTTTAAAAGGGTCGTGGGGGACTCTTGAAGTGTCTGGGGGCGTTTAGAAGTGTCCTCGGCGCATCTAGAAGGGTCTGGGGGCTTTTAGAAGGGTCCTGGAGGGCTCTAGAAGGGTGTGGGGGCTTTTACAAGGGTCCTGGGGGGCTCTAGAAGGGTCTTTGGGCTTATAGAAGGGTCCTGGTGGCATCTAGAATGGTCTGGGTGCTTTTAGAAGGGTCCTGGGAGCGTCTAGAAGGGTCTGGGGGCTTTAAGAAGCGTCCTGGGGGGCTCTAGAAGGGTCTGGGTTCTTTTAGAAGGGTCCTGGGGGGCTCTAGAAGGGTCTGGGGGCTTTTAGAAGGGTTCTTGGCGGACCTAGAGGGGTTTGGGGGCTTTTAGAAGGGTCCTGTGGGCCTCTAGAAGGGTCTGGGTGCTTTTTGAAGGGTCCTGGTGGGCTCTAGAAAGGTCTGGGGGCTTTTAGAATGGGTCCTGGGGGGCTCTAGAAGAGTCTGGGGGCTTTTAGTATGGTCCTGGGACTCTGTAGAAGGGTCTGGGGGCTTTTAGAAGGGTCCTGAGGTCATCTAGAAGGGTCTGGGTGCTTTTAAAAGGGTCCTAAGGGCATATAGAAGGGTCTGGGGTCTTTCAGAAGGGTCCTGGGGCCCTCTAGAAGAGTCTGGGGGTTTTTAGAAGGGTCTTGGTGGACTCTAGAAGGGTCTGGGTTCTTTTAGAAGGGTCCTGGGGGCCTTTAGAATGGTCTGGGGGCTTATAGAAGGGTCCTGGGGGGTTCTAGAAGGGTCTGGGGGCTTTAAGAATGGTCCTGGGGTGCTCTAGAAGGGTCTGGGGGCTTATAGAAGGGTCCTGGGGGGCTCTAGAAGAGTCTGGAATCTTTTAGAAGGGTCCTGGGGGGCTCTAGAAAGGTCTGGGGGCTTTTAGAAGGGTCCTGGGTGCCTCTAGAAGGGTCTGGGGTCTTTTAGAAGGGTCCTGGGTGCCTCTAGAAGGGTCTGGGGGCTTTTAGAAGGGTCCTGGGGGACTCTAGAAAGGCCTGGGGGCTTTTAGAAGGGTCCTGGGGGGCTCTAGAAGGGTCTGGCTGCTTTTAGAAGTGTCCGGGGGGGCTCTAGAAGGGTCCGGGGTCTTTTAGAAGGGCCCTTGGGGGTTCGAGAAGGGTCTGTGGGCTTTTAGAAGGGTCCTAGGTAGGTCTAGAAGGGTCTGGGTGCTTTTAGAAGGGTCCTGGGGGGCTCTAGAAGGGTCTGGGGGCATTTAGAAAGATCCGGGGAGGGTCTAGAAGGGTCTGGGGGCTTTTAGAAGGGTCCTGGGGGGCTCTAGATGAGTCTGGGGGATTTTAGAATGGTCTTGGGAGGTTGTAGAAGGGTCTGGGGTCTTTTAGAAAAGTGCTGGGGGAATCTAGAAGGTTCTGGGGGCTTTTAGAAGGGTCCTGGGGGCATCTAGAAGGGTCTGGGTTCTTTCAGAAGGGTCCTGGGCTTCTCTAGAAGGGTCTGGGGGCTTTTAGAAGGGTCTTGGGGGCCTCTAGAAGGGTCTAGGGGCTTTATAGAAGGGTCCTGGTGGCCTTTAGAAGGGTCTGGGGGCTTATAGAAGGGTCCTGGGGGGCTCTAGAAGGGTCTGGGGGCTTTTAGAAGGGTCATGGGGGGCTCTAGAAGGGTCTTGGGGCTTTTAGAAGGGTCCTGGGCTTCTCTAGAAGGGTTTGGGGGCTTTTAGAAGGATCCTGGGGGCATCTAGAAATGTCTTGGGGCTTTTAGAAGGGTCCTGGGGGGCTCTAGAAGGGTCTGGGGGCTTTTAGAAGGGCCCTTGGCTTGTCTAGAAAGGTCTCGGGGCATTTAGAAGGGTCCTGGATTCCTCTAGAAGGGTCTGGGGGCTATTAGAAATGTCATAGGGGGCTCTGGAAGGATCTGGGGGCTTTTAGAATGGTCCTGGGGGGCTCTAGAAGGATCTGAGGGATTTTAGAAGGGTCCTGGGGGCACCTAGAAGGGTCTGGGGGCTTTTAGAAGGGTCCTGGGAGGTTCTGGAATGGTCTGGGAGCTTCTAGAATGGTCCTGGCGACCTCTAGAAGGGTCTGGTGTCTTTTAGAAGGGCCCTGGGTGCATCTAGAAGGGTCTGGGGGCTTTTAGAAGGGACTTCGGTGCATCTAGAAGGGTCTTTGGGCTTTTAGAAGGGTCCTGGGGGGCTCTAGAAGGGTTTGGAGGCTTTTAGAAGGGTCCTGGGGGGCTCTAGAAGGGTCTGGAAGGTTTTAGAAGGGTCCTGGGGGCCTCTAGAAGGGTCTGGGGTATTTTAGATGGGTCATTGGGGCATCTAGAAGGGTCTGTGTGCTTTTAGAAGGGTCCTGGTGGGCTCTAGAAGGGTGTAAGTGCTTTTAGAAGGGTCCTTGGTGTCTCTTGAAGGGTCTGGGGCTTTTAGAAGGGCCTTGGGCTTCTCTAGAACGGTTTGGGGGCTCTTAGAAGGGTCCTGGGGGCATTTAGAAATGTCTGGGGGGTTTTAGATGGGTCCTGTGGGGCTAAAAATGATTCCTAACCCTAACCCTAACCCTAACCCTAACCCTAAACCTAAATCTAACCCTAACCCTTACCCTCACCCTAGCCCTAACCCTAACCCTAACCCTAACCCTAACCCTAACCCTAACCCTAACCCTAACCCTAACCCTAACCCTAACCCTAACTCTAACCCTAACCCTAACCCTAACCCTAACCCTAACCCTAACCCTAACCCTAACCCTAACCCTAACCCTAACCCTAGCCCTAACCCTAACCCTAACCCTAACCCTAACTGTAACCCTAACCCTAACCCTAACCCTAACCCTAACCCTAACCCTAACCCTAACCCTAACCCTAACCCTAACCCTAACTCTAACCCTAACCCTAAATCTAACCCTAACCCTAACCCTAACCCTAACCCTAACTCTAACCCTAACCCTAACCCTAACCCTAACCCTAACCCTAACCCTAACCCTAACTCTAACCCTAACCCTAACTCTAACCCTAACCCTAACCCTAACCCTAACCCTAACCCTAACCCTAACCCTAACCCTAACTCTAACCCTAACCCTAACCCTAACCCTAACCCTAACCCTAACCCTAACTCTAACCCTAACCTAACCCTAACCCTAACCCTAACCCTAACCCTAACCCTAACCCTAACCCTAACTCTAACCCTAACCCTAACCCTAACCCTAACCCTAACCCTAACCCTAACTCTAACTCTAACCCTAACTCTAACCCTAACCCTAACCCTAACGCTAACTCTAACCCTAACTCTAACCCTACCTCTAACTCTAACTCTAACCCTAACCCTAACCCTAACCCTAACCCTAACCCTAACCCTAACCCTAACCCTAACCCTAACCCTAACCCTAACCCTAACTCTAACCCTAACCCTAACCCTAACCCTAACCCTAACTCTAACCCTAACCCTAACCCTAACCCTAACCCTAACCCTATCCCTAACCCTAACCCTAACCCTAACCCTAACCCTAACCCTAACCCTAACCCTAACCCTAACCCTAACCCTAACCCTAACCCTAACCCTACCTCTAACTCTAACTCTAACCCCTACAAGTGTCTGGGAGCTTTTAGAAGAGTCCTTGAAGGATCTAGGAGGGTCTAGGGACTCTAAAAAGGTTCCTAAGGGGCTCCGGAAGGGTCTGGGGCCTTTTAGAAGGGTCCTCGGTGGCTCTAGAAGGGTCTAGGGTATTGTAGAAGGGTCCTAAGGGGGTTTAGTAGGGTCTGGGGGCCTTTATAAAATTTTGGGGGCCTTTATAAGGTTTTGGGAGGCTCTAGAAAGTCCGGGGGCTTTGAGAAGCACACTGGGGGCTCTAAAAGGGTCTGGGGGATTTTAGAATGTTCCTGGGGGCTCTAGACGTGTCTGGGTGCTTTTAGAAGGTTCCTGGGGGGCTCTAGAAGGTTCTGGGGGCTTCTAGAGCAAAAATTTTAATTTTGGACATTTGGGGAATTCGCAGGGCTGAGCACACCCGGAGTGCAAAGGATGAGCCTGGCCTGGGAAAAGCACCTGCTTGATCCTGGTGTCTCCCCTGCCAGCTAAGTACAAAGGCCCCAGACCTTCTAGAGCCCCCAAGGACGCTTCCAAAAGCCCCCAGACCCTTCTAGACCCTCCCCGGATCCTTCTAAAAGCCCCCAGACCCTTCTAGAGCCCCCCAGGACCCTTCTAAAAGCCCCTAGACCCTCCTAGAAGCCTCCAGGACCCATCTAAAAGTCCCCAGACACTTCTACAGCCCCCAAGGACCATTCTAAAAGCCCCCACACCCTTTTAGAGCCCCCCAGGACCCTTCTAAAAGCCCCCAGACACTTCTAGAGCCCCCCAGGACCCTTCAAAAAGCCCCCAGACCCTTCTAGAGCACCCAAGGACCATAATAAACGCCCCCAGACCCTTCTAGAGCCCCCCAGGACCCTTCTAAAAGGCCCCAGACCATTCTAGAGCCCCCCAAGACCCTTCTAAAAGTCCCCAGACCCTTCTAGAGCCCCCCAGGACCTTTATCAAAGCCCCTAGACCTATCTAGAGCCCCCCAGGACCATTCTAAAAGCCCCCAGACCCTTCTAGAGCCCCCCAGGACCCTTCTAAAAATCCCCAAACCCTTCTAGAGCCCCCGAGGACCCTTCTGAAAGCCCCCAGACCCTTCTAGAGCCCCCCAGGACAATTCTTAAAGACCACAGACCCTTCTAGAGCCCCCCAGTACCTTCCGCTAAGCTCCCCAGACCCTTCTAGAGCCACCCAGGACCCTTCAAAAAGCCCCCAGACCCTTCAGGAGCCCCCAAGAACCCTTCTAAAAGCCCCCAGACCCTTCTAGAGGCCCCCAGGACCCTTCTAAAAGCCCCCAGACCCTTCTAGAGCCCCCCAGGACCCTTCTAAAAATCCCCAAACCCTTCTAGAGCCCCCGAGGACCCTTCTGAAAGCCCCCAGACCCTTCTAGAGCCACCCAGGACCCTTCTAAAAATCCCCAGACCCTTCTAGAGCCCCCGAGGACCCTTCTAAAAGACCCCAGACCCTTCTAGAGCCCCCCAGGACAATTCTTAAAGCCCACAGACCCTTCTAGAGCCCCCCAGTACCTTCCGCTAAGCTCCCCAGACCCTTCTAGAGCCACCCAGGACCCTTCAAAAAGCCCCCAGACCCTTCAGGAGCCCCCCAGCACCCTTCTAAAAGCCCCCAGACCCTTCTAGAGGCCCCCAGGACCCTTCTAAAAGCCCCCAGACCCCTCTAGAGACCCCAGGACCCTTCTAAAAGCCCCCAGACCCTTCTAGAAACCCCCAGGACCCATTTAAAAGCCCCCAGACCCTACTAGAAGCCTCCAGGACCCTTCTAAAAGTCCCCAGACCCATCTAGAGCCCCCCAGGACCTTTCTCTAAGCCCCCAGACCCTTCTAGAGCCACCCAGAACCCTTCTAACAGCCCCCAGGTCCTTCTAGAGACCCCCAGGACCTTTCTCAAAGCCCACCAGACACTTCTAGAGCCCACCAGGACCCTTCTAAAAGACCCCGACCATTCTAGAGCCCCCCAGGACCCTTCTAAAACCCCCAGACCCTTCTAGAGCCACCCAGGACCCTTCTAAAAGACCCCACACCCTTCTAGAACCCCCCAGGACCCTTTTAAAAACCTCCAGACCCTTCTAGAGACCCTCAGGACCCTTCTAAATGCTCCCAGACCCTTGTAGAGCCCCCAAGGACCCTTCTGAAAGCCCCCAGACCATTCTAGATCCTCTCAGGACCCTTCTAAAAGCCCCCAGACTATTCTAGAGCCCCCCAGGACCCTTCTGAAAGCCCCCAGACTTTTCTAAAGCCCCCCAGACCCTTCTAAAAGCCCCCAGACCCTTCTAGAGCCCCCTAGGACCCTACTAAAAGTCCCCAGACACTTCGAGAGCCCCCCAGGACCCTTCTAAAAGCACCCAGACCCTTCTAGAGCCACCCAGGACCATTCTAAAAGCCCCCAGACCCTTCTAGAGCCCCCCAGGACCCTTCTAAAAGCCCCCAGACACTTCTAGAGCCCCCAGGACTTTTCTAAAAGCACCCAGACCCTTCTAGAGCCCCCGAGGACCCTCATAAAAGCCCCCAGACCCTTCTAGAGCCCCCCAGGACTTTTCTAAAAGCCCCCAGATCTTTCTAGAAACACCCAGGACCCTTTTAAAAGCACCCAGACCCTCCTAGAAGCCTCCAGGACCCTTCTAAAAGTCCCCAGATTCTTCTAGAAGCACCCAGGACCTTTCTCAAAGCTCCCAGACCCTTCTAGAGCCCCCCAGGACCCTTCTAAAAGCCCCCAGACCCTTCTAGAGCCCCCCAGGACCCTTCTTAAAGCCCCCAGACCCTTCTAGAGCCCCCCAGGACCTTCCTCTAAGCCCCCAGACCCTTCTAGAGCCTACCAGGACCTTTATCAAAGCCCCCAGACTCTTCTAGAGCCCCCCAGAACCCTTCTAAAAGCCCCCAGACCCTTCCAGAGCCCCCCAGGACCCTTCTAAAAGAGCCTAGACCCTCCTAGAAGCCTCCAGGACCCTTCTAAAAGCCCCCAGACCCTTCTAGAGCACCCCAGGACCCATCTAAAATTAACTAGACTCTTCTAGAGGCACCTAGGACCTTTCTCAAAACCCCCAGACTCTTCTAGAGCCCCCCAGGACCCTTCAAAAAGCCCCCAGACCTTTCAGGAGCCCCCAAGAACCCTTCTAAAAGCCCCCAGACCCTTCTAGAGCCCCCCAGGACCCTTCTAAAAGCCCCCAGACCCTTCTAGAGCCCCCCAGGACCCTTCTAAAAGCCCCCAGACCCTTCTAGAGACCCCCAGGACCCTTCTAAAAGCACCCAGACCCTTCTAGAGGCCCCCAGGACCTTTCTCAAAGCCCCCAGACCCTTCTAGAGCCAGCTAGGACCATTCTGAAAGACCCCAGACCCTTCTAGAGGCCCGCACAACCCATCTAAAAGCACAAAGACCTTTCTAGAGCCCCCAGGACCCTTCTAAAAGCACCCACACCCTTCTAGAGCCCCCCAGGACCCTTCTAAAAGCACCAAGACCCTTCTAGAGCAACCCAGGACGCTTCTAAAAGCCCCCAGACCCTCCAAGAAGCCTCCAGGACCCTTCTAAAAGCACCCAGACCCTTCTAGAGCCCCCAGGACCCTTCTAAAAGACCCCAGACCCTTCTAGAGACACTAAGGACCCTTCTAAATGCTCCCAGACCCTTCTAGATCCTCTCAGGATCCTTCTGAAAGCCCCCAGACCTTTCTAGAGCCCCCCAAGGCCCTTCTAAAAGCCCCCAGACCCGTCTAGAGCCACCCAGGACCCTACTAAAAGTCCCCAGACCCTTCTAGAGCCGCCCAGGAACCTTCTAAAAGCCCCCAGACCCTTCTAGAGCCCCCCAGGACCCTTCTAATAGCCCCCAGACCCTTCTAGAGACCCCCAGGACCTTTTTCAAAGCCCCCAGACCTATCTAGAGCCCCCCAGGACCATACTAAAAGCCCCCAGACCCTTCTAGAGCCCCCCAGGACCCTTCTAAAAGCCCCCAGACCCTTCTAGAGCCCCCAGGACTCTTCTAAAAGCCCACAGCCCTTCTAGAGCCCGTGAGGACCCTTCTAAAACCCCCCAGACCCTTCTAGAGCCCCCCAGGAACCTTCTAAAAGCCCCCAGACCCTTCTAGAAACCCCCAGGACCCTTTTAAAAGCCCCCAGACCCTACTAGAAACCTCCAGGACCCTTCTAAAAGTCCCCAGACCCCTCTAAAGCCCCCCAGGACCCTTCTAAAAGCCCCCAGATTCTTCTAGAGGCACCCAGGACCTTTCTCAAACCCCCAGACCCTTCTAGAGCCCCCCAGGACCCTTCTAAAAGCCCCCAGACCCTTCTAGAGCCAACCAGGACCTTTCTCTAGGCCCCCAGACCCTTCTAGAGCCACCCAGAACCCTTCTAAAAGCCCCCAGACCCTTCTAGAGCCCCCCAGGACCCTTCTAAATACTCCCAGACCCTTCTTGAGCCCCCCAGGACCTTTATCAAAGCGCCCAGACCAATCTAGAGCCCCCCAGGACCCTTCTAAAAGCCCCTAGACCATCCTAGAAGCCTCCAGGACCCTTCTAAAAGCCCCCAGACCCTTCTAGAGCCCCCCAGGACCCCTCTAAAAGCGCCCAGACCCTTCTAGATACCCCCAGGACCCTTCTAAAAGCCCCCAGACCATTCTAGACCCTCCCCGGATCCTTCTAAAAGCCCCCAGACCCTTCTAGAGCCCCCCAGGACCCTTCTAAAAGCTCCCAGATCCTTCTAGATACTCCTAGGACACTTCAAAAAGCCCCCAGACCCTCCTAGAAGCCTCCAGGACCCTTCTAAAAGCCCCCAGATCCATCTAGAGCACCCCAGGACCCATCTAAAAGTCCCCAGACCCTTCTAGAGGCCCCCAGGAACCTTCTAAAAGAACCCAGACCATTCTACAGCCCCCAAGGACCATTCTAAAAGCCCCCACACCCTTTTAGAGCCCCCCAGGACCCTTATAAAAGCACCCAGACACTTCTAGAGCCCCCCAGGACCCTTCTAAAAGCCCCCAGACCCTTCTAGAGCCCCCCAGGACCTTTATCAAAGCCCCCAGACCTATCTAGAGCCCCCCAGGACCCTTCTAAAAGCCCCCAAACCCTTCTAGAGGCCACCAGGACCCTTCTAAAAGCCCCCAGACCCATGTAGAGCACCCCAGGACCCATCTAAAAGTCCCCAGACTATTCTAGAGGCACCCAGGACCTTTCTTAAAACCCCCAGACCCTTCTAGAGCCCCCCAGGACCCTTCAAAAAGACCCCAGACCCTTCAGGAGCCCCCAAGAACCCTTCTAAAAGCCCCCAGACCCTTCTAGATCCCCCCAGGACCTTTCTCAAAACACCCAGACGTTTCTCGAACCCCCTGGTCCCATCTAAAAGCCCCCACACCCTTCTAGAGCCCCCCAGGACCCTTCTAAAAGCCCCCAGACCCTTCTAGAGCCCCCCAGGACCCTTCTAAAAGCGCCCAGATCCTTCTAGAGACCCCCAGGACCTTTCTCGAAGCCCCCAGACCCTTCTAGAGCCACCTAGGACCATTCTGAAAGCCCCCAGACCCTTCTAGAGGCCCGCACAACCCATCTAAAAGCCCCCAGACCCTTCTAGAGCCCCCAGGACCCTTCTAAAAGCCCCCAGACCCTTCTAGAGCCCCCCAGGACCCTTCTAAAATCCCCCACACCCTTCTAGAAACCCCCAGGACCCTTCTAAAAACCCCCAGACCCTTCTAGAGACCCTCAGGACCCTTCTAAATGCTCCCAGACCCTTCTAGAGCCCCCAAGGACCCTTC